>PNEQ01019398.1:0-24560 GCA_003012365.1 Medauroidea extradentata
TAATTAACTTTGACAATTAAAGCACAAGAAAAGTCTACCATCAATTAATTAAACACTATAAATCACAATAAAATTCAGTCATATATCCAATCAACAGTATTTCTAATAATGACAATGTACAACCTTATCAGTCCGAAGTGGTGATGGCTCACCATGTGCTGCGCAGCACCCCGAGTGCACCGCTGTCTTCACTCTTGAGATCTTCTGTTCGACTCCCGTCGCGCACCTCCTCTTCGCCTGTCAGCCCGCCGCAGCAGTCCTCTTGTATCGCCAAACACTGCTCCGAAGGTAGCCCCCTGCCGCCTCACAGTGGACTTTGACGTCACCAAGTTGTCTTCACCAGTCTCTCTCCACAGGCGTAGCACCTTCCTCTAGCACTACCAATAGCGAACTCTCCTCAAATGTGCCGATTCTGTGCTTTTATACTAGCCCAGACAGTCGGGTGTTCCCCGCATTACAGGGGTCTAAAAATAGAAACTTCATCATGTTTCGGATGTGCTTGTAGTCACGTCGGCCGCCCTCGAAAGGTTAAGACGCAGTTGGGACAGGTATCTATTACGTAGTTTCGGCGGGATTCCCACTATGAGCCACCCGGGCTTTGAATCATCGGCCAGCTCTCAAGGTGTTAGGAAACAGCCGTCGACCACTGGCCTCCAGGTACATGGCACGCAACAATATTATTATACAGGGTGAGAGAGAGAGAGAGAGATAGTTCCTTTTTATGTGTTTTTTTCTAGAAAAATTTGTTTTACTTATAAATTACACACTGTCAAAATTAATGTAATTCATTTTTACTGTGATAAGTAAGGCCCCTGAGCCGAGGCTCATTCGACGGACAGTACATTGTGTACTTTGGTAAATAATGAGTAAGTAGTTAACATTTTATAAACATCTTATTCTTGAGTTACAAGTATTGCATTTACTTTAAACATTATTAAAATATACACATTATCAAATAGTTGCTAGAAAATTAAAACTAACACTGGCCACATTTGTCACACACACACATTTCGTATTAACTTTTCATCAAAAATCTACCACTAAAGAATAACTAAACATAATCATGAGGTTGTTTACGGTGACAATTTGTTTAACTAGGTACTGTGCCCTCAGTCAGTAGTGCCTCCCCCCCTCCCCTTCCTTTTTCATCCACCACTGACTTTTCCTTAATACTTTATATTTTATCCTTGCTCAAATGTGTTTTAATTGTGTTAATTTTTATAGGTTCCTGTAAGGTACTGTTTCTTCCGTGTTTAACGGATTCGAATTTCGTAACGTGTATGTTATTATTTAAATTATTATTAAAATTGGCAGAGAGGTTAAGCTCCTCTCGCCTTCCAGCAGGCGTTTTGGGTTCATTTCCCCAGCGAAGTTGTCACCGATGTATCGCATGTGGGAGAGACTTGAACCATCACGCTGAGGGTTGGCAATGATTGGGCTGCCGCCCAATTCTTTAATCCAATACATGGCGTAGAGTCCACGATTTTTTGCGAAAATAATTCTGGAACGGTTTGTTTCAATGCCTCATGTGTACATATGCAGCCTTGCTTCATGGTCAGTGATTGACTGTTCTTAACTCTCAGTGTCTAGGGTTCTACCAGCAAATCACAGACTTGTGGTGTTGGAGTAACAGTGTTCCTGTTGGCACAGTCAAATGAGCCACGTCTGTGCAATAATACATTCTGCCAATAACCATGAAGCAAAGCTTCAAATGTGCACATAAGGCATTTAAACAAACTGTAGAAGAATTCTTTCCGCGAAAAATCGTGGACTCCAACAAGACGGAACAACAACCGCTTACCTGGTGAAGACGGTTACATAGTTGAAAATTTTAACATTTGACTTTAACATCTAACTGTACGATAACACAATGGCGTTGGCGAAGCTAAAGTGAAAATTTAAAGTCAAAGTCTAGATGGCCGTCTTGAGAGAACCAATAGGTATGTAGGGTACTACGAAAAATGTTCATTTCTAAGTATCGTTTTACTATGCAGTACTAGGAGGACATGATAAATCAAGCAAATGTGTCTTAAATGTATTTCGAAAATCTTGCAAAAGGTAAATTGGAGTATATTCACGTAAACCTTTAGTTGCGTCAATAGATAACGTACCTTTTTATCTGCGAAATATTTTTAATGTTGTAAAATTTTTGATAATAACACATATTTTCGTAATCTTTAAGTAAAACGCGTTTTATAGCAATATGAAATAATACAGACTCTTTGACACAATGTTTCTTTTTGGCCAAAGGATTCTGAATTAGTTTTAAACTGTCGTTACTTTGTCCTTTACGTTTGTATTGTGTATTGACGAAACACTTGAAGTACCGGAAACGTTAAGTCAAATGCTAAGGTATTCACTTGTGTATAGGCCTTAAGTTCTAACGGTGCACGGTACTCTGGGCTTCATCACGTACTTAACTTTTTTTTTGTTATTGTAGTTATTGACAGATATTTCTGATATAGTTGTCTCTGAGGAAGGTTGAAGGTGGCGCAGTTGAGATGGGCGGTGTACGCAGGTTGGATGGCTCAAGGCGGAGGACCAGACGATTCTAACGCTGCACAACAAGGTGGTGACGCACAACTCGAGGATCAGCGTCACCCACGACAACAACCACACGTGGAGGCTGCACGTGCGCCAGGTGAAGGAGGCGGACCGCGGCTGCTACATGTGTCAGATCAACACCAACGTCATGAAGAAGCAGGTCGGCTGTCTCGACGTGCACGGTGAGTGTACTTGTCGCCGCCACTCGCCCCGCCCTTGGGCTGAGTTTACTGTTGAAAACTTAAGCCCTCTTTATGCTATTTTAGTAGGTTTTATTTTTAAATCCCGAAAGGGAACATATATCACAAAATCGTTACATGGAAATGTTGGAAATTGTTTGTTCTACGTTGCCTAATTTTTTAAACCATAAGTTTTTACGGTATTGCCTAGTTATCGACTTAATTAAATTTTCTTAAAGTCAATAATTAGCCAAAATTATAGTAATTTACGTTTCTTAAAACATTAGGCTACATAGTGCAAATAATTTCCAACATTTCAATGTAACGGTTTTGTGATATTTGCTCCCTTCCAGGATTTAATAAAATAAAACTTACTAAAATAACATAAATAAGGGCCCGTAACCTTATGCATTAACTTATGCATATTTACGTATACATGAGATCTGTAAGTGCGTCTTTGGAGCATTGGTTTCCAATAGAACTCTAAAAGAGTACATGAATGGATGCAGTTTTTTGGACATACTCCACTGCAGATGACTATCAAAGGAAACTGAAAATAATAGGATAGGAAAACACAAAATATTCTTTAGTCAATAGGGTACATACACAACATAAAATGTCATAAGTTGAATCGGATCAGACAAAATCAGGACAGCCAAATAAGAAAAATAAAACAGAAAAACAGACAACACGCGTATGAAGCTTGCTTTGGCAAAAGGACAAAGATATGAGACAAGAACCACAAAAATACAACAATACAGTGAGACAAAACAAAGTAACATTCTTTTTTTTTTGACGCAAACATATTCCAATTCCCGAAACGTCTAGAAAACTACTGTGTTTTGTTTCATCGCACCATTGTGTCGTATTTTTGTGTTTCATAAAATTTATTCGTAAATCCTTTTTCCAATGCAGTCCTCATACCTTTGTTGTCTGCCTTGATTGTGCATATTATTTTTCTCTTTCTTATTTTTCTTATTTGTCTGTCCTAGATTCATTTGACCCGATTCCATTTATGGAATCTCATGTTGTGTATGTAACCTGTTGACTAAAGCATCCTCTGTTTTTGTGTTTCCCTCACATCTGCATCGCCGTAGAATAAGTCCAAAAAACGACATCCAATCAGTTAGCAGTAGAACTTGAGCAGATAATTGTGTGGATGGATTTCCCTCAAGCGTTAAACGAAATAGTTATACCTTGCATCTTAAGAAGGAATTGTACCCTACATAATTTAGCGCTAAAAGCATCAGTTTAGAATTGTAGGTTTCTCGAAGTCAATTTATAAAAAATCAAAAAACAGCAACCTTAGACAAAAGGCTTTACCAATTTTGTGAGCAAACATGTTCCTCGAGTAACGTATACCTATCTGAGGAACAATCTCTGACGTCGAAGTCTCGTACATTTAATAGCGGTGCGAGAGATCACGCTTTAAAAATGCATTATTCTGGGTAAACGTTTGCTCGTAAAGTTCACAAATATTATTATCTAGGGTTGTTGTTTTGTGGTTTTTCCATATTTACTTTCAAAAACATAATAATTTAAAACATTATTTTCAGCGTTTATTTATCTACCACACACGTTTAATAAGAGTTCTGGGGAAGAAGCCAATCAGTGCAAAGCATAACCAATCAACTACGCAGATAACTAGTACCAACAGTCAAAACTATTAACAAAGTTAGATCTATAAGTTCTTCGTCCATTTTCACCTATCCTCGTGTGAATGAAAATACTCAAACAGCATTTTAAAACCGCCTGTCAAACAATAATTTCCGACAAATATGTAGTTCACATCACCACCTTCTGTTGGCGTAACTGTCGTTTGTTTCCGTTAGCTGGCATTATGACTTAGCGATTTGATTGCGAACTGTTTTTACTTTACACGTGCTTCCGTATGTACGACAGACGCTTGCTGCATAATTGTTACCGTTTAATGTTTTGTGTTCTAAACTATTAAAATTTAAATTTTAGAATCAAAATATGTTTATATTGTGAAAATTGTACACCTTCTAGTGTTTGCTTATTGACCAAAATTGCACAAAAAATGTAAAACAATGAACTGGAAGGTATTCAAAGCCCTTAAATGATATCATAAATGTAGTTAGCCTGCTGGATATGGGTAAATATCGCCTTGAGGCGATCAGTTACAGAGTGAAGTTTTCAAGTTTACAGATACTTGCAGGTTTTTCTAACAACTCTTGGTTGTTCGAAGGCGTTTCAACATAACCTGGTGATGGTCGTCAAAATCTAGGTCACGTGACTGAACAGACCTACCTAATTACAGCAGGTCATTTTTCATAAACGCCTTTGGCTTATTTAATGTTTAAACTAGTGTTCCTCGATGCGTATAAAGTAACTATACTAAAGGCAGCTCGTATTATTGTTCCAATTAGATGAATTTAAAATTTATATACCTAGTTCGAATTCCGCTGGCCGCAAAGTGAGTTGTTTTGGTAGATATTTGTATATTCAATTAAATGGCTCATCGTAAAACTTTACCAATAGCTCGAGTAAAATAAAAAAATTACGATGCTAATAGTGAATTTCTTTCAGTGAAGTGTTAATAGTTTTATGTTGATTTTGGACGGAGCCGTTTAAACTTACTGTTCTTTTTGTAAAATTTCTTTGTCAGTTAAAGTCTACTAATATAGAGTTTGTATTTCTGAGGAATCCGAAGCGATTTCCTCAAAATGCGGTCGTTATTTAGTACGGATTTTGTACCTCCTCATTTCTTTTCTTATAAACTCCTCCATCCCTTTTTTCCTCTTACTTCCACCGTGCTCCAACCAGTTTCAATGGATCTGAGAAGGTGAATAGGCCTATATGGAAGTTTCACGATTCAAACACCATGCTCAAATTCGTAACAGCGAAAAAATAATATGTTTATGTAACAGTTGCTATTGAAACATTAATATTCTGGGGGAGTTGTGACCACGGTTTCCTGCTATAAATGAATGAAACACATTAGGTCTGAATGATGATTGTGTTATTCGGAAGTAACCCAACTCTCTTCCCAAAACTTAAAATAATCTTAGTAAAGTCATCATTGCGTAGAAACTCACATGAAAAACTAACAATAAGAACTGTGTATTGTCGCAGTGCCACCAGACATACTATACGACGAGACGAGCGCTGACATCGCCGTCCAGGAGAACGACAACGCGACGCTGGTGTGCAGGGCGAAGGGACATCCGCCGCCCAGGCTGACTTGGAGGAGGGAGAACGGACAGGACATCGTCATCAGGAAAGGTCCGCGGGAGTTTGCAGAAGGTGAGGCTTTCTTTTAGTTCAGGGAGTATGGGAGAGCGAGAAGTCCTGGATTTACTTAAGAGAGCATGGCACATAAAGCCAATTTGCAACAATAAAAAAAAAAACAGCAACTTTAGACAATAGGTTTTACCAACTCGAGTAACGTATATCTGTAGAACAATCTCTGACGCCGAAACCTTACATTTAATTCCAGCGTTACATATTACACTAAGGAATAAAGTATCATTCTCGGTAAACATTAACTTATAAAGTTGGCAAATACCATTATCTAAGGATGTTGTTTTGTAGTTTTCCCATTTTGGCTCCCACAAACGTGTAGATTTCAGTTGGTATTTTAACGTTTATTTATCTACTACACACTCTTTCAAAGAGCTACAAAAAAGTAATCATCAGAGGCATCAGTTACGTAGCATGCTACAACAGAACTTTTTGGATGCCAGAAATATGGAGTATTGATATAGTGTTACAATTTTTGTAAAGCTTCCGACGAGTTTAATTTGACTTCTCATTGTAAACAGTCAAAGAAACAATATAAACTGCAGTAATTAAAGTAAATATTTTGTAACAGTTCAAGCCCAATGTCCGTGTTACCCAATGATAACTGAGTTCCTCCAAAAGTAGGGACACCTGATTTTCGCGAAAAAGTTATTGTACCTTCTTGTTTAAGTGCCTCACTTGCACATCTACAGCTCAGATTCGTGGTTACTGGGAGCTTGTACCTATGATACGAGATTTGTTATTTCACTGTGACAGTGATAATAAAGCCGGGGACACACTATCGACACGTCACGTCACATCACGTGATCTCACATGACGCAAGGTTGCATGAATGTGACGTGACGTGCCAGACATGCACACAATACCTTCACGTCACAATACTATAATGTAGTCCACGGTCATTATAACAGTCCTTGAGGGCGCAGTTCAAGTAGTTCATAGAGAAGTGAAAAAGTAGTCGAAAATGTATGTGCGGCCGAAGCGGCGAATAAAATGGTCGGCCGAGGAAGCGTTTGGATCGATGAAATCTTCATGAAACGTAAAACGAAGGGTGAATTTCATAATTTAATCAAGCAGCTTGAAATCACCCTAGCCGTTATGAAAATTACTTTAGAATATCAGAAGAGGAATTTGAGTTTCTGCATGATCTTTTCAAGGAAAATATTCTTACATGAAACACACAATTCTAAGATGCGATCAGTACGGAAGAAAAGCTAACAATTTGTTTAAAGTAAGTAACACCACAAATGTCTCAGAAAAGGTGTATATTTTACTAACTTATCTAAAAAATTATTAATGACATATTATAGGCGAAATCTTGCAAAGTCCGGCTCACTCTGCAAGAGAACATATAACGCAACCCGTATCATATAAGAGGACTTCCTAGTAAAAGAGTTTCTCTAAAATCTCTGTTAGACTTCATGCAGGTGTCTCAGTTCGTAACTGTCGCAGGCAGTCCAATTGTCGATAGAAAGTCAATAAACCACCTATCTAAGCATACTATATTTAGCTTCCGTCGTGTCTAGTACATTAGGTAATAAATTAACTGTAGAAAATTGCTTAAAACAGTATTTAAAAACTAGATCCACACAATATTCTCAAAAGAAGATGGCTAAGCACAGCACTGCAAACGCTGTTTATTCTTTAGACTTTTATCGCGTGTAAGTTTTAACTAGGAAGTCCCGTAAATACTGTTATTACAGATCACAGTAGACAGCTTATTCTTTTCTTACTTGTATTTTCCAGGTTCCTAGCTACTTGAAACTCCTACTGAAGTCTCGCATTCACTTACAGTCTAGGATTCAGTACTGTCGGACTGATAATGCGAATTGTTTGTGATGCTATCTTAGGTAGAGAATTTCATTAACTGTAATACAAAATAGCCTTTATACATTCACGTTATAATGAATATTACAATTTAGCAAGCTAAAGTCCTTGGGGATTGTTACAAAATGTTTATATTATAGTGCGTACTTATAGGGAATGGAAAGGTACGATGTCGAGCGGACAACTGGAATACTCAATCGTTAATGAAATCTAAACTACTTATCAAAATTCGATGAGATATTTTTGGCGAGTAGATATTTTATCAGCGAACGTTTATTAGCGAAGTATGCTTTGCTTTCAAGTAAAAAATTTAATAAAACTTTTTTTATAGAAAAATAAGGGCATGACACCACAAAATCTACAAAAATGGAAAACTCTCATATTTATAATTTGTAATCTCGCGCAGAGATTTTCGGATAGTAAAATGATTTTCAAATCCAAACGCGAGTATTTTTAAATTCGGTTATTATATAGCCCTAGATATTAACGTATTTAAAATTATAAAAATTACAGTATACCATTTTTGTAGATTTTGTGGTTTCAAGTCGTAATTTTTGTAAAAACTGTTTTTAATTTTTTACTAGAATGAAAAGCATACTGCCCCGTATCGCTACATAAATAAATGTTCGTTAATAAAATATCTACTAGGCAAAACTATCTCATTGAAATTTGATGAGTAGTTAAGATTTTATTGACGTTTGAATATTCCAGTCGTCCACACGATATCGAACCTTTCAATACCCCTTAAAGGCTTTATTAAAACTGGAATATAAATGTTCGCATATGTAATTTACGTTTTAATTGCTATTCCTTCCCTATCTCTTCCTAGGCTTGCCTCTCATATGCAGATCTCTGTAGTTTTTTTTACATTGTATCGTAATATAAATTCCCGTTGGTGCACTTTTCTATTAGCATTTCCTTCATACGGAGCACTAGTAACTTAGCTCACGCCTCACGAAATGTCTGCTACAACAGATAATGTGAGCGGCGTGAGGTGCTCACCCTATCCACTTTCTACGTGACGTCACGTGACGTGCGTATGATGACGACAGTGTGCACCGTTGTCATTTGAATCCAAGCTCAACTGGCTGCTCACATTTCGCCCGCACGTAACGATAGTGTGTCCCCGGCTTAAAGTTAACTGCGATACCAGACGTCTGTGATTTGCCGGTAGAATATCAAGGTTCGTGACAGTTAAAATATCCAATCGCTGACCACGAAGCAGAACTACAGCTGTGCACGTAAGGCACGGAAACAAAGTAAGGCAAAATTATTCTCGCGATACAACAGGGTCCCTACATATAATACATAGAAACGAGTTGGTATCCCTATCCATGAGCCAACAGAGTCCAACTGTTTTAACATGACTTGAAACAATGAAATGCAGGGTCATTGTCTTAAGGGCGCCACCTACCCGCGAGAGGCTCAAAAGCGACGGAGCAGTAAGGTCGACCTCGAAGCGCGCATCAAATGCCGCGTCACCTCAACGAGCCAAGCGCTGAACTAGCGTGCAAGGTTCCCGCCGAACGGTTTTTACTATGGGACGTTAAGCGGTGACCATATAATTTAATTGGTAGAAAGTCTGCAACTAAGTTCAGTTCAGGTCGCAACCTGAGTTTCAAATACATCCGACTGTACTTTTTGAAATACGGCAGTCTGAAAAGGCCGTTTTTAGCCTTGTTGGAGGGCTTAGAAACAGTGCTTTTAATGAGCATGGCGTCATAACAATGAGGTTCCTACCTTGCCTGAAGTTTGTTTTCTATTCGTACGTCGGCACAATGGGCATAAGTAATATTTTCGTAGAAAAAAAACCTGTTTGCAAACACGCTGCAACACATTTGAAGCGTGGGGTAGGCGGCCGCCTTAAATTTGGTTTCTAAAATCTTGAGATCAAAATGTAACTGAAGTCAAAATTGGGGTATGAATAATTGCAATTGTATTTATAGCCGTGATCTAATAGTTAATGATATCAACACTTGAAGCAGTACGTTCCTTCATAAAGTAAAAATATGCCAACCATATTACAAACGTTTTGCAGTGTGTAACGGATAGAGCAGTCGGACTGATGTATTTATATATCCACTACACTGTTACAGGTTAGGTCACGTGTTGAATATGTTTTGTTTATAGTGGAGAGCTACAATGGAAGTCTGCTGCACTTCTGGCGTGTAGATCGTCGTCAGATGGGTGCATATCTGTGTATCGCTTCCAATGACGTACCTCCCGCCGTCAGCAAGAGGATCATACTAAATGTCAACTGTGAGTAAACCATCGACTCACTGACATTGGTTTAACCTCTGTTTATCTGTTAATTTACAGGACCAACACCATGGCTCATAATTTTAAATGCAATATAGAAACTTTAAGATTGCAGATTTTGTTGCTATTGTTCATACGACTACAGCCATGTCCGAAACAACTTCTTGCGTTTTTAGGGTTTGGGATTTTAGGGTGGATAGATTCGTACCTTACAATAAAACACTGCGAGTTACTAAGCTGTAAACTAGAGACTTGTTGGCATTTCGATGCTTTTTTAAAGGTCACCAGTGACTAAATCCTCAATTCTTTATTCTAAACAAATTATTAAGCTGTTTTTTCACTGCATTAAATATGAATTCTACATTAAAATTATTATTTTACTATGTGGTTATTTATTTACAAAATACGAATTTTATTTTAAAATATGAAAATAATGCAACTTACGTACAAATAACACTGTGGTCTTTACATTTTTATTATTTCTAATTTTAATGGATATGTATTTATTTCAGCCGAAACGTAAATAAAAAAGTAAGTATACAACAGCAAACTATTTTACGGGCCTATTTGGGAATTTAGTGGGCTACTTCACCGCAGTAAATTTAACAACCTAAATCCCCAAATATTTACTGCGCTAACCTGGTCACGTGGTTGATATAGTTACATAGTCATTTCAGACACTGCATATGTTGGCTTTCGAGCCCGAACTGCGATATTTTAGTTATTTTAACGGGCGTTTATCCCAGCAATACAGCAGGCGCCTTTAGAATCTTGACAGAGCTTGGAAGCAGATAACGACAGTCAGTCGGACAGATCATTTATGATATGCTGTCAAAACCATGAAAATGTCTGTTGCAATGTGTGGAGAGACGTCAGTTAAAGCTATCACAACGACTGGGTTCCAGCCCAGAAACCAAGATATTCATAAAGATTCAGAGTGTAAATTAATTACTCTCGTGCATTTTTCATTTAGGTGTCTTCAAAACTACATTTTGGTACTGGTGAAATTCAATTTTAATAAAAACCTGTTCGGTAACCAACAGACTAGATGACACCACTTACTTAAACCATGGACGGAATGAGATGATGCGAGGTAAAATTTCATTTAAGTTAATTTCATGTTTACGATTTGATACAAACGTCTGCATAACGTATCTCAAGATACCGAATTTTCTAAACCGGAGAGACTAATTTGCATGGTAAATTGTGTGTAAATGTTAACGGAATTTTTGTTTTCTGTGTTCGTAAACTTGAAATGTGCTAATTTGAGAAAGTTTTCATGCATATTTTTTTGTCATTGCGCCTACGAATCAAGGCAGTTTACGGATTTGTTTAATTATCCGTAAAGTTGATGTTCTCTAACATCATGTATTTTTTAAGGAAAGTTTGCAGTAACATAGAACTTGACCTCACGTTATAAAGTTTAAAACAAAAAAAAATTGTGTCACTAGAGTAATTATTTTTATTTATTCCCATTTCTGTCAGTATGTATCACTCCTTCAAATAGTTTTAGACTGATTTTGACGAATTAGTTATAATATTAAGTGATTCGAAGAATACGCTTTGACTATGTCTTATTTGAGACAGAAATACAGGCAGTCAGCTCATGGTAATGGCATTTAGTGTAAAAATATTTTTTTACACAAGTGTTATTAACGAATGACTTCCTGAAATAGTTTTTCACTTAGTGATTGCATTCCATTGCACACATACAAAGGTACTCGTCTTTACAAGTCATGTCATTTTTTCATAGATAATTATCAAAATTCTCACAGACATTAAAAATATAAATTTATGTGAGACGTTCGAATACAAACTGGCTTCTATTCCCGAGTGGATTAGTTTTTGAAACCACTGGGATTCAGAATACGGTATTGTTATCGATTTTGTACATGTGTGAACAATTTTAACTTGGTCGGGTAATACAACGTGCGCTAAAATCAGTTACAGTTTTTATTAATTTATAGTGAAATGAAACAATAATAATGACATAAATTGCAGTTTCTTAGATAGTAGCATCTGAATACATTTACTATATTTTTTTCTCAATTATAATCGTGCAACAGAAAATCTTGAAACCGTTCATAAAAAAATTTTGTGAAAAATCTGTGTCACTAGTTGTTTAACATAAGCATAAACGTAAAGCTTTCTATTCATAAACACATATAATTGTATATAGGACTAAGTTATGGCTGCCATATTGGAATTTTAAAAGTAATGGAATTACTGCAATTTCTGTCATATTTAGTGAAAATAACATTTCTGATCGATTTTTTTTTCTTTCGTGAAAGTGGGCTGTTAAGCTATTTTAAAAATGGGTTTAATAATGGGCTAAATACTGAACATTTTCATTCTATCTAAATAAAATTTCCGTATATCGGTTAGTTTTTGTTTGTGAATGATCACAAAATAAAAATGTTTGTTGAGAATGGGTTTAATGACCTCATTTATTAACGTATTTACTAACATGCTAAAAAAAATTCAGTTACAAGCATTTTTAATGCTTTATTAATTGTTGTTCACTATCGGCATATATTGACAAGGAAATGAGTTTTTTTCAGTTTTCAGTTTGGTTCAGATCGTCTTTCCTGTGTCGTGTGGAGTAATTATTTTTATTTATACCGTGTGTAGGCGTTGCCAATGTAGATTATCTACACATTGTATCGTAATTTTGTTCATGGTTTTCGTGTTGCATCAGCTGTTTGGCCCACTTATATGCAGTGTATTTTGTAGTTTCCATTTGTTTTACTTGCTGTGTTCTATGACACTGTCAATTACTCACGCTGATGATTGAGGTTCAATGCTTGATAAATCTAAGCCTGGATTTTTACATGCGATAAACGGTGGACTTAACGAAATGCTTCCGTTTTTGTACAGTCACCTCCTGTCGTTACTTCTTTCTCTGTTTATCACGAATTGCGTTTCCAACCTTCTCTTTACGATTTATGTACACTCTCCCTCAGTTTGGAAGAACATTTTATTTATAAACGACTCTGAGCATCTGTATATGACTTACGGGCGTTAAAGTAGAGAAAAATCATAATTTTATATCTGTATGAAAAATTTTTAGTTTTGTAGCCGTTACTCGGGACTATATTTTCTTCTTACTGAAAATAAAAATTAGCTTAGCCAGCATTTCAAAGTCGAAATTTGCATGATATATCTTCATGCGCACCGCGAACACCATTAAACAAAATTAAATAATGGTAATTGAATCTAAATGCCACGTGTACAAAAATTATAATTGGCAAAGAAAATAAAATTTTTACACGAACGTTTGATAAAATATAACTAGATCAAATTTACATTCTATAATAGTTATATCAAATACACTAACAGAATATTATAATTTTATTAGTTATACATAAGTAAATATTTTGTAAAAATTCCGTTGTACATAAATAAGTTAACTTTGACAATTTTTAAAGGCACTTATTGTTTATTTTATGTGTGTTAACGTAATGTCAGCCAATTTTGTTGGTACTACAATAAGTCTGACACATCAACTTCACCCAATATACAGTAAACTTTGCCTCGCAATGAGACGGACGTTACTGAAGTAACGTGGAAATGTGACAGTGGTGTGTTGTTGCTGTGTCCGCCAGTTCCTCCAGTGATCAAGGTGCCCAACCAGCTTCTTGGAGCTCCCCTGGGCACAAACGTGCAGCTGGAGTGTCACGTCGAGGCATACCCCAACACAATCAACTACTGGATCAAGAACAGGGGTGAAATGTTGCTTGATGGGTGAGTAGCTGCATGGCTGACGTTCAGGGTAATCGATATCACAAATATACTAATTTAGGAGCATCTCTACCTGTGCTTCAAATGTGTTGCACTGAGTTACGACTATTCTTTATTTGACGAAACTATTTAACGTGCATTGTATATGTATATTTTCGAAAAGAACACACACTTCAAACTATGTCGCTATAGTTTTAAATCTTCGGTACGTTTATTAGAATCATTATTTCCGGGCCGCTGAAAATTCTCAAAACTAGGTTTTCCGGACTGGTGTATCTGGGAAAATTACAACCTGATAAGAAAAACGCAACCACAGAAACAAGCGTTAGACTTTGAGCTACGCAGCCCACAAATACAATTGTATGGTCACCGCTTGAAGTCCAATAGGAAAAATGATAATAGTAAAGTACTACACGCCAGCCGAGTGACTTGCGCGGAGAGGCGATAATGTAATAATTTTTTTTTTAGTATGCCGATTAACGACAAGCTACCGCTCGTACATCACACACAAACGCAGTCTATCTAAGAAGACGCCTTAATTATGGTGGTATGCCATTATGGCGCAGGGAACCATACCATACTTCTTACGAGCTGAGATATCAAAAGTCTTGTCAAATACTTTCCAGGATTATTATTTATCTTCAAATACGCATAGTAAATTGTTCAGTACAGTCAAGCAAGTGTATGTTTGAATATGGCGAAACAAGTATGTATTTTATCCAACATTTTTTTGGCAGAACAATTTATGAAACACGTCGGACACTGGACCTGTTGATCTAACGATTACATTTAACTGGACTAAACTGTATTCTCCGTAAATGCCACTTTACTTTTTTTTTCTTTAGGACAGAGTTTGAGCTTTATATATTCATTCATGCAGTACGATTAGGTAAAAATAAAGAATCCACGGGTTGATTACATTACGTGTTATCACATCCAGCATAGGGTAAACCTACCATTTACCGTGATATACCTTAATGTCGTGATAAACCACTTCGCGGGCTTAATAAATTTGGCAAGGATCTGTACACATAGTTATTTAGGTTACCAACAGAGAGCAGGCATGTGCAGTTTATGCAATAAGCGACCACTGTATCAAATATAAGAGCACAATTAAAATGTTTAACATATTTCTGTTTCTGAAGTTTGAAGTCCTAGTGTCACGAAGTAGGCTAGGTTTACCCTATTCAAAATATCGTCAGAGTCAAAGACGTATCGGTACGTCTGTTTGAACCAATATATATAGCTTTTACTCCTGAGCTTGAACCATGCTCGGAGTTTCTCTTTCAACGTTATTGTCACCCATTGCAGCTGCCACATTTAGAGGATAATGTTGTACTCACTTAGTCGGGCAATGGAAAATGTGATTACTGCCAAGTCGTCAAGAAATCCTAGGCGTGCCACAAGCCCAAGAGTCAAGAGAATCTGTGAGAGGCTGTGATAGGTTATGGGTAAAAAATAAAAATTGTTTTCCTTTCCAGTTACGGGCGTTCTGCGCCAAATAATTCGTAAGTTTTTAACCATAAAAAATTTGTCCAACTACTACACATTACATCAACAGTCATTTCCCACAAATAAAATATGTTTCGGTTTCTTAGTATTCGTACAAGCGCATGTCAATTAGCGATGTGACTATTTTTGCCGCTTACTCAAAGTAACAATTATCCAAACGATACTAATGGTATAATTTAGAGTGAAAGGAATTGTTAAGCTATAGGATGACGCATTTGAAATATCCCGTAAAAATTGTTTGCATAAAAATTATTCTTGAATGTTCCTAAATTTCTGCGTATCTTTCAGTGTCAGTATTTTAAAAAATAATAATTTTTACGTGAAATAATTAAAGTTCCATTCTGTAACTTAATACATTTTCTGTCACTTAAATTATTTCATTTGTGTCGTTTTAGTGTTTTTTTTTTTAGATTTTTTTTTCTTTAGGCAAGTAGCCAAAACAATCAAATCACTATTTTGTCATGCACATGTGTAAATACTATAGAACGAAAAAATATTTTATTTGTGGGTACGATTATAAAATTACGATTTTTCTGGGGCAGACAGCCCATAAATGTGTTCGTACTTAATTACGCTTCATTAGTTTAGAACTGTATCGTATCTTATAGCAATACACACATTTAATGGCACATTGAATGACAATGTTCTTTAACAAATAATTTTCTATTGTTTTCTTATCAGCTCAGTACCACCCTTTGCCACAATCCTCTAGGCATTTTTGAAAATATCTCATTAAGAGACTAGTTTTAAGGTAATTGGTTCCTTTTTACGCTCGATTCCGAATTTAATTTTTTTTAATCCTAAAGGGAGCATAGATAGAAGTATATGATTTTGGTTAGTTTTCCAGTTATATTAATTTTCTTAAAGTTAACAACTCAACTTATCGTAATTATGTGCATTTATTTAATTTTGATTTGAAAAAAAAAATTGGCTTCGTAGTAAAAACTAATTTTAACACATGTAACTGATGATTTCCGTACATCCGCTCGCTTTTAGGATTCAGAAATCAATGTTTTGTAAAAGAGCGAGAATTGGAACCCCTGACCCGTACAGTGCTAACAGAATTGAGTTAATTTGTTAAATAGGAATTGTTAGCTAGCTAATATTATATTAAGGAAGTTTGTCAAGCAGTGGCCAAGTTATCGCGGTTCTGAGTCAGGGTACGTCAAAATTTATTTCGTGTTTGTCGCTGCCAGAATAAGTTTTGTTTTTGTTACGCAACTAAAGTGGTTGATTTTTTTTTTTTAATCCTACACTTTTATCCCAGAACATTTCATATAACAGTTTTAGTGTATGAAAATCCAAGTTTACATTACCGTGCATTGTTTGCCCAGTAGCACTGTGTCTTATAACTTAATATAACTTAAATCTAACATTAACTTTCATGTGTTCGAGGCATTACCGATTGTTATTGTTGCATCTTTAAGGTCTGCGTTATTTTAGATGGCCACTAAAGAAAACAAAAGTACCTATGTTTTAATATTCTTGTAATACTCTTTAAACATTTTATTATTTTAGCAATGTATGCAGGCATGAAATGAGTAATAAAGTTTAACGTTTGTATACAGGTATTTGTAGAGTTACAGGTGGCATTATTGACTGTACGTAATTCCTTCATTACCCGTTCCAATACGTATATTATGTATGTTTCAGGTTAAAGTACTCTATTCGAGAAAACAGATCGTCGTATAAAATGTACATGTGGCTGATTATACGATCATTCAACAAAGCTGATATTGGTACTTACAACTGTGTTTCTACGAATAGTCTGGGCAAAGCAGAGGGTACGCTCAGATTATACGGTGAGTTATTAATCATACATTGTAAAGTATTTTCAAAAATCCTGTCGTGTTGGTTCCCATCGTAAACCACCGTGTGTAAATGTTTATTTAAACAGATATTTTCAGCTTTCCCACTCACAGTTAAACAGTATAAACAATGTTCATGTCGTGTTTAATTTATAAAGTATAATGGTGGTAAACATAACCTTCTGAAGTGAGGTAGCTCTGAACAATATGACACCGTGATACAATTTACAGCAATAATTTCTCTGAATGATCTTGAGCGCTGGTGTGGGAGATTTTTATAGAAAACAACGCGGCAAGAAGTTAAGTTACTTGCATCCATTTTCCATGTTTATTCCAGAACACAATATTCTCAAACTCGTAGTTTGTATATTCTACTCACTCAAACAACTTGCATTCAACGCAAATACTAAAAGACCCGACTCGTACTGTGGCATAAACACGACAGTCTGAATACCAGTAAGTTGGGAAAAGCTTAAGTATACACATATTAAGAAACGCGATGTTATTCTCAGAGTAATTTTTGTAGCAAGTTATATTTATAAATTCCATTAATTTTGCATAATTTTGTGAACGGTAAACGAAGATCTGGGTAACTTGTTCCTGATTTTTTATTTTTTAATTTAGTGAAGGAAATTCCAAACTTTAATTGGCTTGATGAAATTTTTAACGCTTGGCTCATGTTATCAATGCTTCGCCAAATTCCAAAACTAAAGTACTTAATAAGATAAAGTTACCAATCAGAGTCGTAATAAACCCAGTTTATGGAACTGCAAATGTATTTGTTCACTGAGGAGTAATTCTGCAGACAGAAAGTTGTTGGTATAATACTTGTACGTAGGAAAATCGGGACCATTTCTTTTAATGTTTTGTGTATCTGGAAACCCCGCTCTGTTAGTTAAGCCGGTCAGCATTTGTTTGTTTTAATAGGCAGTACGGGAGTGTCGACATGCAGCTGCGACATAACGCAGATAGATGTGCTTCACTTACCAAAATGACGCACCAAAGCTACACTGTCAGAGTCCATGTATTGCCAGCTTGGAAAGTTACTTTTCTTTCTGCTAGTACTTAACTTGTAGATGTTAGACATTATAAGACTGCGATTTTTTTTTTTTTTTTTTTTTTCAAAATTACATTTTGTGAATAAACATATTCTACAGACAGTTGAAATAAATATTTGTGAATAAAAGTTTTGTAAATGTCATACTGGTAAACAAATCGCACTCTCAAAGCAATACGGCTATAAGTCACAAATATTTATTTTTGAGGAGAATAGTTTTAAAGTTCAAGACCGCCTAAGCCCCGAAATATTATAGTTCACTAGGAAAACTCAAACATTGCCAAAGCTACTTATGAACACACAGCTCAGACAAAGAATATTGGGCCTTGCATATATCACTTATATGATTTAACTTTACATTTTATTGCATTTAAAAAGCTAAACGTACGTTTACAAATGAATGCCGAAACTTAATTTCTAATTTTTTTTGTTACGGCCATATTACTTTGACAGTGCAAAATATTTTTGCCGGTCAATGTGCAATGTTTGTGTTGACTCTCAGTGTTAGTTGTGGGTACAATAAATCTTTTGTTACATAAATGTCATACATTTGTTTTTGTGTTTTCAGAAATAAAGGTCTACACTGGCATCAGTCACGAGTCAGCGGATAACAGAGTCTCCATTGTTGGAGGCAAGTATTATAATACTTTAGACGGTCGTACTTTCCGCATTTCTTTCTTGCAGAACGTAAATTTTAAAAATTTTAGAAGTGAACTTTTATGTGATAAATCTCAGAAATGTCATTTCTTGATAATAGGAATAGGAGCATATTTCTGTCCCGGTGATTAAAAAAAAATTTATAAACTGTGGCTCTAAAAACAAGAGGGGCCGCGGTAGTCAGACCATTTGCCTCCCACCAAGGCTATCCAGGTTCGATTCCCGGCGGAAACAGTCGCGTGTGGAAATCGTGCCGAACGATGCCGCTGGTCGGAGGGTTTTCTCGGGGGTCTCCCGTTTCCCCCGCCCCTTCATTTCGGTGCTGCCCAAAACTCACCTCATGTCACCCCTCACCAACGTTAAATACCTCGATGTTAAACGCTGACCAATATCTCTCACTCACTCACTCTCTCTAAGAACCACAGCAAATCACTTTGCTCATTACTAGCTGAAGAATCAACAAATAAAATGATTACAAATCCTGTGAAATAAGTTAGGTAAGATGTGGATAGTTCATGAGCAACTTTTCATGCACTGTACACGCAAGGTTGATATTATTATTGTTATTAACATTAATACCAGCTGTGTCCTCGATTGGATTTCCCATCGACAACATCTCGCAAACCATCAGATTTTTTCCAAATTTTAGTATTTTTGGGTAACCTGTGATGCCCATGCCTTTTTTACCCTAATTTAAAAACTGTGAAATATGAATTTCCTGTAGTTAAAGATATGGTATTTCTTAAAGTATTTGGTATTCAATCTAGAAAATAAGCATGTCTTATTGTTTTAGAATTCATTTACATAAAGTCACTACTTCAATAGTGTGTTTCGACATAAATATCCCCAACGCTCTTGCATCTCCGTCAGTTTCTAACACGCGTGTTTCGTATTTCTATTTTCAGGTCCATCCTTTGACATTTTCCTTCCTATATTTTCCCTGCTAGGGGACGAATTTTCAAAAAACGCTGAAACAACTGACATTTGTATAACAGGAGCCTAATAACCAATTTTAATATTTTTAACCTAAGTAATTATGAACCTCCGTACAAACTTTCACGCCCTATTTAATCTCCTTAGGGGAAAGATTTTTAAAAAAATTTTTAGTGCACACCTACGTGATATATATATATATATATATGAGCGCCTGTATAAAATTTCATGCTTCTAGATCCATTGCTGTGCGTAGTCTGTCAGTCAGTGTTAGTTTTATTGAGCAGAGTTTATGTCATTATTCCATATAAGGTCACACATATTTTCAACACAATATACGCACAAAGTACTGTGACAGTAAGCCTATGCTAGTTATTTCGTAAAAAATATTGATTTTTCCTTCTGAAATAATTGGAATGACGTATGAATGTTTCTAGTTACTATCAATACCGCAAACCAGGGTTACTTTGACCATTCAACGTACTACTTTTTGGGTTTTCTAAAAAATGAACAGAAAATCGTAGCCGAGTATTTAAAAAAAAATATTTTACTCTTAAAATTAATGTTTGAAACTTTTGTCACTGAACGATATAAAAACCAAAATTTTGAGTGGGCAAAGTTACCCAGGTCAAAGCAACACCGTTTCACGGTACGTAAATATTAATGTAATCATGCAGTTTGACTTACCTCGTAAACAACAACATCGGCACAGACTGCACATGTAGCTCACCAGGATCAGTAAGGGAAGAGGCAATTGATCATCCCAACAGTCATTAGTAGCGATTTCGGGAAGATATATGAAAAATCGAAACCAGGACAGACGGACAAGGAACTGAACATTGGCTTTCCGAATATGAGGTTAGTGTTACACAGCTGCGCTACATCACTTGGTCCGTGGATAGTAAGAAGAGTGACTAGAGATTATTTCACAGGTCAGCTGGCATTTCCCTTTGAACGTTATATTTGCACTTCGCTAAGAAATACGGGTTAAAGACTGTAGTTACAGGATACTCGCTGTTATTGAAGCAACTTTAGATACAATATTCAGTAAACAAAATTAGTCGTTAATATCTCAAATTTATGCCATTAGGGTATGGTGTTAAAGAGTTATTTGGACTGTAGCTATTTACATACGTATATATATATATATATATATATATATATATATATATATATATATATATATATATATATATATTCGTTCGAGGCACGGAAACGAGGTGGGCGACAAGTCGACTCCATTACGTGTGTTACACACCGCTTCGCCTCTAACCGCAGAGTCCTAAAACTAGCGTGCAGTGTTTTCGTGGAAAGTGTTTTGCAATTGGACTTTAAGTGGCGTCCCCGTTATTTTGTTTGTAGAAAGATTGTGCTAAAGTTCAACGCAGGTCTCTATCATTTTGTCAAAAAGCCATTTTTACCACTTTGAGGAGTTGGCAATCCTGTTTTTAATAATCGGGCGGTATTTTTAAAACCATACAGACAGTTTTTCGTTGATAAAGGCGTTGTAAACACGTTTAATAGTTTGACATGAAAGAACACTTTTCGTACCACGCTACAGCACAGCTCGAACGCCAGGTCCGACTAGGAGTAACTTAAGTTGAAGGCCCGGGTGGATGTATCTTGCACCTTCGAGGCCTAGAAGTCCAGGTGCGGTAGGAGCGACAGAGCACGCATATCACGCTTCCCCCTAGCCTTAAGGGCCCCCCCTACATAGCGTCTTAGCGGCCGCTCGACCTCATGGACGTGGAGTTTTCCCCCACAAATCTGGATTGTGTCAACCCTCTGTTGTGAAGGAGGTTGTATCTCGCTCTCTCTGTTGTCCTCTCGGCTCGGTCTCGCAAATCCTTCAATTTTCCACAACAGTGGCTGCATATTTGCGCGGGACACGTATTACAAGAACAAGATTTCCTCAAAATTTTTAGTTGTTACAAGGTACAAACAGTCACGGAATCGAAAGCTAAAGGATAGATCTACTAACATTAAATGGTTTTAAGTAAACATAACAAAAAATAACGGCATTTCACAAGCCGGAAAAGGCACTAATTTGGAATGTTAAGGTCCTATTTTCTAATTACTTAAGAAACTGATATAATTGGAACCATTTACCCTTAGTGTGTGGTACCTTAATATCTTTTATATGTCAAACACATAAACTCACGACTAATATTTTCTGTGGAAAAACGATTCTCGCGAACCTCTACATCACAACTTTCAAGCAGGTAGGTGGGCCCCTTAAGGCGCAAGTCACTAACTGGTGTGCAGTCTTCTCGCCAACAACTCGCCTCTATGAGACATTCAGTGGTGATCCTATAAGTTTTTCATGTAATATTGAAGATAAGGGTGTATTGTACACGCCTATAACTTTTAAAATATTCTGCGACAAAATTTCCAAACCTAAAAAGGACCGCAAATATTTGGCAGCTATATATATATATATATATATATATATATATATATATATATATATATATATATATATATATATATATATATATATATATATATATATATATATATATATATATATATATATATATATATATATATATATATATATATATATATATGGCAGATAAGAAATATAATTTATTAAGTAGTTGTGAAACTGAAATGGGTTTACACACATGTAACGTACTTTGAATGCTATTCCTAAGCAAATATTCCGCGGATAAACTAAAAATTTTAAAAATTCTATATATTTTTTAAAAACACATAATTTTAATTTTTTATTTTAATGATCAAGACATTTTAGCCTGCGATGTCTTCATCCACTGTGATTTTTTTGAGTTTGGTATATCAGTTTGTTTTAGTGTAGTCCTTAAAACGGAAACATGCAAAATATGACTTTAACAAACCATTACGCGAAAACTATAAGAGATAAAAAATTTCATAAGAGTCAAATTTAGTCACATTTTGTGTCTAAAATAAGAAAAAAACATCTGGTACAAATAAGAAATAAAAAAATTGTGATGAAAATTGTGGTAGACCGCACCCTTAAGGGTGTTCAAGTGCGATAAAGTCGTAATTTTATATTTTTATGAAATAGTGCTACTTTTGTAGACGATACTTGTGAGTGCAGTTTCGTCTTACGAAATAATTTTATCTTCCATAGTTTTCTCATAATGGTGCGTCATAGTCAAATTTGTATGTTCTGCTGCCATGCAAATAGTGAAAACCAATTGACTTACGTAGGTGAAATAACATGACATGGGCTACGTAATAAAACATTGGGAAAAATTCCGCGAACGGTATTTATACTGTAAAAAAAATTCTGAATTTGCAAATTTTTTCTGTACTTTTGCGATTTTTGTTTAATTCGAAATATGAATTTGTTGGATTTTTCAGATGTTTTATTGCATAGCTCATGTAATGTAATTACACAGTGAATTATTATGTTTAAGTAGGTCAGTTGGTTTTCATTATTTTCATGGCAGCAGAATATGCAAATGTTGACTTTGACACCCCGTTATGAGAAAACTTTGAGAGCTAAATTTGTTTCGTAAGAGTAAAATGTACTCACAAGTATCATCTACAAAACAAACAATACTTCATATAAATATAAAATTATGACCTTATTGCACTTGACTTCAGTTGCGCAGTTATGAGCTAAATAGTTGAAATTTCACCGAATTGCTTCATTTCTCGCTTATTCAAGTTAAGAGCGCAATGACCTACGCCCGTTGTAGACGTAAATAACAACTACGCAGCACTCACTCAATAAATAAACAATTTAACATAATAATAATAACAACAATAATTACTCGCCTACTCATGAAAATCAAATAACATAAGTAACAAATAAGAACATCAGAAAAACTCATACAATCGTAAAACGTACTGTAATGCTACAGTAAAAAGACGTTGACGGTAATTCCTGTGGTGTTTGTTGTAATGATACAAAAATGATTCATCTCCGCACAAATGGTGATGATCCTCTTAACTTAAGACTTTCGTAACACTGGCCTAAAGCTGCTGGTTTCCACTGGGTACAGTTTTGCACAGCTTGGTGAGATTTCTTGCGTATTCATCGAGGCGTTCGATTTCACCATGACGTAACAAATGTTCCGAATCCTTTGGCAGATCGTGTAAGGTAAGGAGCCCATATTTCCTCCCTCGTCTTATCCCCTGATGTCTTTCCTAGTCCATATGTCACCGTCTCTGCGTTGGTCTTACCCACGGAGGTAGGCGTACTTTGAGAACATCTTGCAAAATCTCGCCAAAGTTAGACGCTTCGTTTCATCAGCTGGAAATTTACTTTTTGTTCGAAAATTTTACTTTGAACTAGCTGTGCTCGGCATACGTTGCAATGTCTTTTATTCTATATTTTTACTGAATTTTTTAGGTGCATCGTTCTGCCCCTTTACCCAGTTTTGCCCCCTCTCCCATAATAGTATAATTTTTTTTGGTACAAATCTTCGCGTGCGCACACAAAACTACATTCGCTAAATATTTTGGGTACCCGTTCTGACACTCTACTACGTCCCCCCTCCCCAATTAATTTTTTTAGCAGAAACCTTCGCGGGTGCACGTAACATCTTACCTTTTTATCCACTTAATATTTTGGTGGCATTATTCTGACCCTCTTCCGCCCTTTTCTCACTCCTCTTGACCGCCACCCCCCCCCCCCCACAAATTGCAGAAATCTTCGTGGGCGTACGCACAACAACTCAAAAAATGTTCATCGCAATGTGATGAATGGTATATATAGGAGCTTATGCGTTACAAACAAACCTTCAATTTTATATAGTTTTATGTGGCTTGCCAAAAAAAAAATAT
>PNEQ01019398.1:24660-35966 GCA_003012365.1 Medauroidea extradentata
TTTTTTTTTTTTTTTTTTTTTTTTTTTTTTTTTTTTTTTTTTTTTTTTTTTTTTTTTTTTAGATGTTTGTTGCAATGCGAGTTTACCGTTAGAATTTAGTGGTTTGTGGACATACGCCATTACTCATGTTTTGCTGTGATCAAACCTGTATTGAATGACAAAATACGAAAACGAACAAAAAAACACACAAAAATTATAGAAAGAAAGTAATACCCGAGATATTCTGTCATTTTCTTTTATATAGACAAATAAGAATTCTAGAGATAGACTTCAGTCGAATATCTACACAACACCCAGACACAAATATATAACCAGATTCCCAATATGAAAAAAAAAATGGAAATGGACAAAACAGTGAACAGTGGACAATAAACACAAGAGACAGTAGACAAAATAACAGAAGTAAAAAACAACTTTTTTTGTCGTTTAGTGAAGAAATGTCAAACTGTAATTAATATGATTGAAGTATAATTTTTTTTTTTTAGAAAATAGGATTCATTTAACGAATTTTTCACTTCGTGATCCCGAAACTTGTATACTGAATGAGACTGGGTCAAATGTTAAAATAACTTCAGTTTATGATGTTGGTAATTGCAAGCTCATAACTTGTCAATATTATACTTGAAAAATGTCCTATAGAGTTTTCTTCGCTTAGTTACATGTATATTTTTTTTGACGTCCTGATATAATTAAGTTGTTTAATTTAGTTCGTAAGTCTTTAAATAATCATGTAAGGTGTGTATGTGCAAATATACCTATATTCCAATACGTCAGTGGTCTACAGTGATTAACGTTGTATGAAGATAGTCGTATAAGCTTCTTTGACGGATAATTACAATTTTCACAAGACCGAAGGACAGTTAAAATTAGGTGCGAATTTGCACAAATATTTGTGTTTCGATCACTTGAGTCATCTTATATAACGTCGTCACGTTTTCATATAAGAACTATTATTCACTGAAGTGAAATTAACCAAAACTAAACAAATTAAATTTAATAATATAATGTTTATTTCAAATAAATAATATTTATTTAAATGGTAAACTGAATGGTGTTTTAAACACTATGATTGCAATCATGTGTAATTATTTTTTGAGGGGGGAGAGAATGTTTAAATTTTTTTCTAGAAAAATTTTATTTCGCTAGGTAAAATTTTTTTTTACTATGTGGTTTACGTTTTTCTGTTAGTAAAACAAAAACCATGACAACAACAAAAACGGCCCCGAGGAATATTTTTGTGTATTACTGACCTAGAAAGTTATTTGCTTAATCTCAAATATTTTCAAGGTGTGTAGATATGTTATGCGACCATCAAGATACGCAATCCCACTTAACTTACTGAAAATTATATTAAGAGTGCTAAATAGCATTCAGAGGTATAAAGATCTGTCACTAAATCTTGTATTTGGAAGCAAAGTTAAATAATTAAAACTATTAGTTGAGACACACTCAGACACTTATATAGAGGTACAAAAGAACCGTACTTAGTTACTAGATTGAGCTTAATGGTGTTTATAACTGAAATGTTTTCTATGAAGTAACACTTAATTTATCGTTTTTTGTTTATAAATCTATAACTTCATTAAAATAATAGTCCTATATTAGTTGCTTAGAAGAAAACCACGGTGGTGTATTTGGTCAGATCACTTGCTTTCCTCCAAAGAGTGCGGCTACAAAATGGGGGAGGAGGCAGGAGGCCAATTTCATAGATATAAAAATACAATTCGTAAAATGTGTTATGGTATCCATGTCTCTGAAATACTTTTCTTTGGTATCTGGTAAAACTTTACTTTTTAAGTAGTTTACCATATACCACTATTAATTAAAATACACTGTCAAACTGAATAATGGCTCGGAAAAAATAATTAGGAAATTACATATTAGTAAACAGAATATCAGAACATAGAACTCATGTCTTAAAGTCATTCAGCAATTATAGGTACAGTATTATATGCTGTCATAAACTATAGATCTACTCATTGGCAATATAGTTGATATGGCATAAGCACAAAAACATACACTTATACATAAACTGTTCTCTAGTGTGGTGAATGGTATTCCAGTTTGGCAGTACTGCTGCATATTATATGCGTGGCATGGACTTAGTGATAGAATCATATAACTGTTGGTGGATAAGTCACAATTTTGACATATGAGGACTTTAAGAGCATTTTCCAGCTCTGCACAATTTATGGGAGGTTCTGTATAGTTTCAATACGTCAGCATTATGCATTCTAACGCGCTCAGTTGGATTTACAGTGTCTGATCCCCTAATTGGTTCTTTAGGATACCTTATTTATTTTAATAAATTAATGAACAACTGGAACAAGTTTTCGTTGTCTCAAAATTAAAATTGTGTGTGTATGTGTGTGTATTTGTGTATATATATATATATATATATATATATATATATATATATATATATATATATATATATAAACACTGGTAAACTTGCTGTACAATATAAGTGTCTTAAAAATACCGGAATATACACAAGGAAAACATTTCGAAGTAAGTATAATTAACTTTTTCATAAACAAAATAGAGTGTAGTATTTACAGCTGCATAATTAACATTTGGTCCACACTGCTTTGGAATGTATGTATACCATTTTCAGAAACGTTATTTGTTCAATACTGTAACCAGGAACTGAAACAATGAAAACACTTTATCTTGGTGGAAAAAATATAAAAATAAAAGTTTAAAATATGTTTTATAGTCAAAAAAGATTTACGATTAAATTTACTATTAACATGAAATGATACTAACCAATGAAAAATAACCGTTTGTCTCAAATTAGACACTAAAAAAAATTGTTGTTTGTTTGTGTTCTGCGCATTCCTATTCCACTCACCCGATTGCGATTAAACTGGTTGAGTTGTTTCATGTGCATCCGCAAAGGTTTCTGCCAAATAAAATGTGGTGGTGGCTGGCAAAGGGCAGAGAGGCAGAACGGAGTATACAAATAAATTTATGGACATTGAAAGGCATGGCGGGACAGCCAGTTATAAATGAAAATAGAAACCAATAGTAAACTACAGAATGGTAAAAATTAGGGTGGCAGAGCGAGGAGTGTTGTTTCCTGACCGCTTTGCCACTCTCCCTTCACCTTGAGTGGTACACGGTGCTATGTCCCTGCCGTCTATCTCGAAGGTCTGTGTTTAATTCCTGACTGCCAGCATTGGCATTAACCGAAGGGTTTTCTCAAACCAACCCCTACGGCCTATGCTCTTGTAGTTTTCTGCAGCTCCTAACTCAAAGTACACAATTTTCAAAATCACGTTAAAACTACCAAGTACCAATGTTTTTTTTCTAAATTTTTATTTTTATTTATTATTTTTTTATGTTTTCGTGGATTTACATCATAGTAAATATGATACAACTAATGGAAAATAATGTATCGCTTACTTTTACACCCAAGTGTAATCATTTTTAACTAAATAGTGTGCCATTAAAATTTAATATTTAAACGAATTTTTCAATATTCCCGTGGGTGTGTACTTCGTATGAACCTTGTAATGGACACCTATAACTGTTTTATTCGAAACAGTTGCAGTATTTAGCAAATAATTACGAAACGAAGATCGCCATGATAATGTAGTAAAATTTTACAATATATGTAATAAAATGTATAGCATTTAAAATCTCAACACTACCCTATTTATGTAACTTATGTTTGTTTACTCATTCTTTTGACTTTGCTCAAACTACTGCTTGAGAATGTATTACCAAAACATGAAAACATAAAGAACTATTTTTTGACATTAGAACACCGTTAAGGAATCTGCATACAAAGCTCGCATCCAATGAATTTAAAAAATTGTAAGTTTTAAAGAAATCACGTTTCAGCTAATCAACGTTTAAGTTAATTATTGCGAACAAAATTGATTTCACGGGAAATTTAGTAAGTGATACCACCATATTGAGATTTTCTGACAGGGGTGCAAATTCCATATATCTATTACTTTGCAAAGAGCAACGGCTGATAAGGAAATACTGATTGTCTTACGCGAGAGATTACAGTGGTAATAGCAATGACAGACACCAAGCCGTATAGATTCTAAAAAGTGGATAAAGCTATAACCTGTGCACTGTCGACATGCAAAACGTAAAACAATCTCTCTGTTCCCTGATATAAAAAAAATCAATCCAAGCTGACAGGGATAGCGTGCCAAGCCTGCAGTGAGAGATTTAAAATAGGCAAACATTGTTACAATAAATGTTTTCTTTTGAATTAATTAGTTTCAAGGATTTTTTTCAAACAAAATGTGATCTACATGGTTATAAAAAACATAGTTACTTTTTAACACTGAATGTCTGAAATATAATTTTTATATTTATAACGCACAAAAATTATAAGAGCAAATATATTTTAATTTTGTTTGCAGCGTTTGTGAAAAAAATTTTAACACAACAATTAAATTGGTAAGAAAGTGCTCAATGACATGAAACTATGTTTTACTGGAGAAGGCAAAAACTTCCTACTTGTAAACCGATGGTGTATTTGTTTAATGTCACGGGTATGTTATTCAATAATAGGAATATAATCCACAAATTGCTTAAATGAGCTGTAATGTAAAGTTTTTGGAAATCACGGCACTGGGCCTTTTTCAAAACTGACCGTGTTGAAAGTGAATATTACATGTAATTTGGTATGTTACAAAACCATTATTATTTTAAAAGATTATTATAGTATGTAATACATGACACTACACACATAAAATGTTAACATAGTTGTAACAGACACTCCTGGTATTGAACCATTTTTATACATTCTGTTATTTGTGTTATATAACTTTAAATGGAGCCCTTTTATTTCTGAAGAATATATCAACCTACCATATGGAAAGAAATTGACAAATCTCATTTCGTAATAGTAAAAAACTATGAATTTAAGCCCTTTCCTAAATGAAAGATTCAATTTTTGTTTAATGGGTATTTTCGTAAAAAAAATTGATTTGAACCCTTTCTCAAATCAAAGATTCAAGTTTAGTTTGTTCTGTAAGTATATTTGATCAAAACAGTGGAATTGAGCCCTTTCATAAGTGAGAGATTAATTTTTCGTTTTTTTCAGTGGGTATTTTTGTGAAAAAAACATGAAGTTGAGCCCTTTCTTAAATAGGAGATTCAATATTTGTTTGTTCAAGATTCAGTATTTGTTTGTTCAGCGTATGGTTATTTATTTGTAACACTCATCAAGACCTGCGTCAGTAGTAGTTGCAGGTGTTGCTTGTCGCACAGGTTACAGGACTGTCACTGTGACTGTCACAGGTCTGGCAGAGGCAGCGCGGGGAGAGAATACCAAGGGAGCTGCGAGTATATCCAACAGACAGAACAGGACCGGAGGCAGTTACTCCTCTACTGCGACTATCATCCTCAGCACCTTGCTCTTCACGATACTTGGCTCCGGGACGAGGTGACATACCTGAAAACTGCTCCAGCCACTGTGTCGTTGTCAACGTCGTGTGTGTGTGAATATTTGGACTCGAGTTATGCGCTCTTGACAAGGAGTATTTTTTTTCTGTAACACCGTTGTGCAAGTGTACAGGCAGTTCTCTACTTTCATACATTCAGATTTTTCAACTTTCATATTTCGTGCTTTCACGCATCAGTCTTTGATGCCCGTAATTCAGTTTTCACACGATCCATTCGTACTTTAATACACTAACTGACAAAATAAAACCGAAACTCAGACTCCAGACAGTCAACACAATCAATTGTAGCCTACATGGTTTTCTGAATATGTAACTCCATTTTAATACTCTACAGCTGTTTTAAATACTTATGTATTATGAATATATCAAATAATAATGCAATAAATATGTCTACATATGACTATGTAACATACTTAATTGTTTGTGATTATTGAAGAACTTTTTTGTGACAGAACTATATGGGTATAATGCCAGTATATCATTCAAACTCCATACATTCGCCTTTAATATATTTTCCAAGAACAAGTTATGTATGAAAGTAGAGTACTGCCTGCATTCCAATAAAGTACTCCCCTCTTAGACATTACGTTAGTTTGGGACATTGCTATCACATAACAAAAATTTCTGTGACTCTCTCTCGCTGATAAATAACAATAGCCAGTCGTATAACGTTACAGTTGACTTCAAGTAGGCCGAACATTCCCTTCTCCAAAACAAAGTGACAATCCTTACCAGATTTGCCAAAAACTCTTCCTCTTTATTTTGTTGACAATTCTTTGTGCTTCCATTCGGTTGAAGTGTGGAATATGGAATATTGAATATTTTTATAGAAAGTCTGCTGCTGATGGCCACACGGTCATGATAGCTCCGTCATTAAAGAAATATTTGTAGGTTGTCACCTGTTGCTTCTTTGTGCGAAATTAAATAAGTGGAGTGTACCTTTATGTATTTCTGGTGTGTCGTAAATATTTTATATAACATATCAACCTCTAAAGAACAGTCATGTTTATTACTTCAGTCAGTTTATGTACAATTCAGTATAATTCATTCATACTTGGCGAGTAAGTGCATTAATTCGTAGCGAAAAAACAACGTAAGTTACTGAATAATAATAACTTTAGTTCCCAAAGGTTCTATTTGTTAGTACTTGATATCACTGCCTTGGTTAATTTTTTTTATTTAAAATGTGTTATTGATTTTCAAAGATTCACTAATACGAAACGAGAAAAAAATTACGGTAGTATGGTTTCATTTTGAAATATTTGTACCAACCTACATTAATTTATTTTTGTACATTTCACTTTGTGACCTAAACTTTCACATTTCAACTTAAACTATGTTTTATTTTTATTATTTCTGCACAGAATAATTATTCATAGCATCCATCTTCAGTGTCATATCATTCCGACAGCTAGCCTGATTAATTTAGTGATATTATTTATGTGCTCAACTGAGGTTAACTATAGAATATATTTACAACAGTGTTAATATGAAATTATGTCATGAAGTTACTTGCATAACATAATGAAACATTTTTATTTTGTCGTTCTAAAGAGACATTAAATTTTTAAGACATTAACGATTGAACAGTGGAATTTGTTAATAGTGTTGTTCATATGTACATACGTTGTAAAATTTGAGCTGTGCCAATAAACGTTGTCATAAAACTATTGAAATTGTTATTGCATGCATGTGAACTTATGAAAAAGTGACAGAATTCAAAGGTCACCCAAAAATATCTTTGCAAACCAAATTTCAGTGTGTAGGGGCAATGACATAACAGTGAAGTAACTTGTAGCGTATGAGACACCATACATGGTGTTTTTACTGCCCGTATTACTCGTCATGCTGAAATTTATATATCTTCCTGGCTCAAAATATTGGAAATGCTTATTTGAAAATATGGTAATAGAGGATTAGCTAACCACCGTTACTTGCTTTATGCATATTATTTATGAATACACGAAGCCCTTATTTTATTCAGGTAGTGTTCTTCTTCCAATATGCTTGACTTACATAGAACAGTTTACCCTACAATTCCAAAGCTTGAATGATGACCAATCAAATTATACAATTTATTTGAATCAATCCAGTAGGACTAGAAATATGACATTAAATATACATTTACTTTTGTGCTATCTTCGAAAATGTCTTATCTTACCTACGAAACAGTCAAATGTATACTGATGTTAAAATAATTGTATAATTCTAAACGGGTGCTCGATTAACCAAAAACACATATTGCTTCGAAGCTTTGGTAATATGCTGTGAAAGTGTAAAATGTTGTTTGAATGTGTCGAATAATGCCTGAACTGCGTCATATTACCTTTATATTTTCTGAGATGTGACATGGTATTCAACATTTTTAAGTTCTGTTATTTCGAAAACAAATATTGTGAATTGGTCAGAATCTAATAAAATCAAATGTAATTGCTTTTTACTGAATATTTTCCGAGTTTAAAAGAATTCAGTTCACAGGTTTTATAAACAACCCAACAAAGTACATCAGCAACGCTATGACATAAAAGTGAAAGTCACTTTCTCCAAGTAACAGTGTTTATCATGATTTTACGTTACTGAAGATACTGTACTTGTAAATGTGTTATAATTTTTGTTAGTGTCTATTAAGTCTATTTTGAACTTATACCTTCGTGGTACCTTTTCAGTTCTGGCACTAATCCGCATAGTTGAATTCACAATTTTAAATTTAGTATAAAGTTTCCTCTCTGCCATACCCACGTATACCCCTTCACAATGAATATTTACCCAAGTCTTGCTTTAAAGGTACCGTAAGCAGGAGTGACTTTAGACTCGTGTGGTGACTTCCGGAAAATTTAAATACATATATTTTTTTCTTAAATAGGAAAACCCTGAGAAAAAAAATAACTTGCAATATATTCCAAACTACAAATGTCTATAAGAAATTTAACTAAGTTAATACTTACTCCCCGTTGATACACATGGAAGATAAAAATTGTGTAAAAATGTCCGAAAGACACCCCACGCCTACAAAGTCACCCCCGCCTACAGCACCACAAATTCTGTGTCGAAAAGTAAAGATTGCTCAAACGTGCAAATCCTTTCAAGAGATTTAATAACAACGGCATAAAATTTTACACGAACGGTAATATTATATGGGTGAAACAGCATTTGCTATTAACGTACACATTGACAGCCGGATTCAGGACTGGGTGTTGTGTTGTCTACATACTGCGGATGACAGTGGCGAACCACTGCATAATCACCACGCCTACTCGACCTCGGTGGACGTCGTGGTGACCATCACCCGGTGCCCCCCCCCCCCCACGCGGTTATATACCTGCCTTTGGGCAGAAAACCACTCATCATTAACTTAGATAACTCCATTGAATCTTTAGAGGGTAGAGTGTAAGCTGAAAGTTACTGCATGACCTATGTAGGCTCTTATTTCTACTGAAAATATATTTTTCAGCTAACCGTAAACATGTGTTTTGCCACAAGTATGATAAAATCCATACCTTGTTCGACTGGAAGTGAAAATTCGTTACTGGAGGATAAAAGTTTTACGATTTTGTCAATACTTACCGTAAGGTATATAAAACGAAAATCAACCATCTGTAGAGGCGACCTATTTAAATATTACACGTTTCACACAATTCTGGTTTTGGTACATATTTAAAAAATTCCCTACGTCTTTGCTAAACTCAAGCTCCGGGGTTACATTACAGCAAAGAGAGCAGTAAGTGAATAAAGTGCGATATACTTTAAGGCCATGGACACATTCAAAGCTGTGTAATACAGTGAGGTTCCAAGTTTTAGTTCCTCCAGTGCCTTCTCTCCGTTTTGCCGTGGTTAATTGCCGCAGTGGAGACAAAAAACAAAAACGCTGCTCCTTCTACATACAGTATCTGTCACGAATTGTGTGTGTAGGGGATGGCGTGCCCGCATACAGTTGTTTTGCGAGATGTTACTCCACAAACATCCTTCCTCCTACCCAATCACTCGGCTTGCCTTGCATCTTCTTGCCGCATCTGCGGATGTCGTCTGACGTGAGTCGTTAGTGTTAAACTCATTACACATGTGCCAAATTCTCTAAAGTTTCTCACTGATACAAGGCAGATGAACCTAAATGCTGATCACAGAATTCACTTTTAAAATATGCGAATCTACTACGACCTCAACCCACCCATTTACTGTCACAGTGTAATAACGTGGTCTGATAGTATAAGGATGATAAGTTATTACCATGAATAATGAGCCTATCAATGTTGGGGCAAATCAACACAAAAGCTTGATTGAAAAAATGTTAAACTACAAATTGTTCTTGCAATCAGTCTCTAAGTACTTTGAATACGACACAAATTCGTTATTTATTCGTATCATTCTGTCACTAAAATGATATATTTACGACAATAAACACACTTAACACACAAATGTGTGTGTGTGTGTGTGTATATATATATATATATATATATATATATATATATATATATATATATATATATATATATATATATATATATGGGGTGTGTTTCAGAAATACTTTTACAAACTTGGAGTGTTTGTTCCTTACAGTTCAAGAAGAAAAGAAAGTTCCCCATAAACATAGGTCCGGAAATTCTTAGTTTTTGAGTTATTAATAAAAGTTTATTTCAATGTGTTGCAAGGTATAACCAGTAACAAAAGTAATGTTTTTAGGTAAATGGATGATGTGTTATGGCTACAAGTACGCTGATGCCCTAATTTGTATCCTCTATGGCAGAAGTGAGAGTATTTGACAGAGTGCAACAGTGCATGATCCGACGTTTGCATATGCGTGTGAAAGCAAGAGGATGTCATTTCGAACATTTACTGTGATTTTCTGATGTTAGCATAAGTGCAACTGTCCAGAAACTCAACGTAAATGTACGAAATAAAATAATTTTCCTTCCTCACACACATGCACACATCGTATCATGCATTGTCGCACTCTGTCAAATACTCCACATACGCCATAGAGGATACAAATGAGGCCATCAGCATTCTTGTATCCATAACATATTTCAATTATCTAACTGCATTATTATTTTTACCTTGCAACATATTGAACTAAACTTTCATTAATAACTCAAAAACTATGGATTTTCGAACACTTTTTTATGCTGTAAGGAATCCACCCTCCACGTTTGTAGAAGTATTTCCAAAACATCGTGTATATTCGATGACGAACTATCGGCATACAAACTTTAGTTACAATCGGTCGAGGAGTTTTAGAAATATAACACAACTTCCTTACTTATTCATGTTGCGCCATTTTCCAATATTGTGAACCTACAGTAACATACTCTCCCACATTTAGTGGTTACATAAAGAACTACCATACATAAAATTTGTTTTGAGACGGTCATATTGTTACAAATATGTCATAGGCAGCGCCAAAAATATTTAATCACAGCCATTTTTAAAGTAATCACTAAACATGAACAAAACACATAAAAGTCAAGTAATAATACTGAGTATTTTATGCGAACCGAATTTTATGCAATTTTTTACATGTTCAAAAGCTGATATTGGGGGGACATACGTACAGTAATATAAATGCACAGACATATCACATACTAAGAAACGCATGATATCTTATATATTTCCTAAGAAAAGTAGGGTTAGTGCTCTACGTTTTAAAAACGAAAATTATTATTCTGAAAATTAACTAATTGGTTCATATTTATTTTAGTTTGGGATATAACATTATCAGAGCAAATCAAAAAAATTTCCAATTTATTTTCTTAACATTAGCAAAAGCTCTTCCACTGATTACCCACACACGAGCACAGACAGAAAAAAAAACTGTTTGTAGTGGATACAAAATATTTTGTCAATTTAGTTTCTACCAAGCACTTTTCTGGTGAACGC
>PNEQ01019398.1:36066-59147 GCA_003012365.1 Medauroidea extradentata
TTTTTTTTTTTTTTTTTTTTTTTTTTTTTTTCGTGGAAAATCTACAGAAAAATCAAAAGATCTAGTTTTGTATTTGCTGATTCGAATATGATTCAGTCGAAACTATTGTTTCTGTAGTTGCATTCAGTTTGAGTCACGACTAGATAATTCAATATTTGTACTTAATGTTATAATCTGAGCCATTTTCACGTGCCCCATGTATCCCTTAACACTTTCCTTTCACACTTATATAGTCCACACACCACTCAGCGATGCATAGGGAATGGATCGCACCGTTTCTCCAGCTACCGCATATTTTGCGCAAGACTCTCCTAGACGTTTAGAGTGAGTGAGAGATTTGGGTCAGCGCTTAACATCGAGGTCTTTAGCGCTGATGGGGGTGACATGGTGTGAGAATGGAACAGCGCAGGAATGAAAGAGCGGGGGAAACGGGAAATCTCCGAGAACACCCGCCGACTAGCGGCATCGTCCGGCACGATTCTCACGTGCGAAAATCCGGTGACCGACATAGAACCTGGATCGTAGAAGTTTAGAGAAGCGAAATCTGTCATCTGGAACCCTCTAAGTTAATAAGCACACCACGCGAATCCTGGTCTAAATTGGAGAAGACAACGTTAGTGGCCAAATTTTAACAACGTTATTTTACATGCACAATGTGGCAAGCAAAATGTTCGTTATTGTAATCTTAAGTAAATAATATTTTCAATTTGTTACTCGTGTGACATGGTATTTGTGAGCGCATTGCCTATGGTTGTTTAGTGAGTCGTAAATCGTTATCATATATTTATAAATAATTCAGAGCTTATGTGTTGCTAAAGCATTCGTTCAAGGGCCCTACAATAAATTTAACTAGATGGTTTGCAAGTTCGCTAGTGTTCACTAAGGTAGGTGTGATATGTGTAGGCAGAAAAATAATATTAGGCGTAATTTAGCGATATTGGTAGCGGTACCTGTGAACAGAGCTATTTAGCGCTTCTGTTTACAAGGGTGTTTGCAAACATGCTGCAACCAGGCTGAGGGTGTTTGCACGCTTCTGGCAACCGGTTACAGGGTTTGCTCACAGTATGTTTAAATTTACCATTATTTCCTGTTTTATCTCAAATAAATCTGAAATCGAAACAAACTGCGTTTATACGCAATATGGACGAGGCTTAAGTTATTTTGAAATAAATGACGTAATTTTAATTTTTAATTATATGCAGCTGCATAATTAAATTTCCTTCTACAATATATTATGTTGTACGTGTAAAAAATAGTGACAGCAATCTATTTTACAACAAACGTATTCGTGAAGACGTCTTTTGCTTTATACAGTTCAATTCTATTCCTGATAAGGCATTAGCAAATTCATAATTTCGAAACTCCATGTTGGTAGCCTTTTCTGTTCACTGAATATTGCATTTTTAGCGATCTTTTGTAAATGCAAACAGTTTTAGCAAACGCTTGCGAACAGCTCGTGAACAATTCAACCGCTAAAATACGCCTATTGTTAAAATATCAAACAAATATCTCACCAGTCTCAAGAAAGACGTTAAACTAAAAGTTTAGCCCTCCCATTTCATGAAATAAATTGAATCCCAACAGAATCACTCTTAAATAAAGAATGTGTAATGTGAGAATAAAAAAACGAGTTGGTAAGAAAGGCGTAATTTTGAACTAGGAGGGTAATTTATTACACATTTTCAACACACAACTGAAACATGTACTTGCGAATCACTTTAGTTTTTGATTTACGTTACCACCTGTTTATGTAAATATTTTGCGACTCAAATAACATCGTTAAATGTAAATATTGCAATGATCAGCAGTAATATTGCAGCATTTGTAACATACTTCATTCGAGTCCTATAAAACAGTGTATGTATTGCCAACATACGAAACATCAAACCAGGATTTAATAGTAACCAAATGATATAATATTGTGGACAAGTTCAGGAGGCAAACTCACTTGAATATTAGTTAATGTAACTAGGAGATAGTTATTCCACACTTATAAATAAACAATTTACATTTTACGTGAGCAGCATAACACATAACAATCTTGGTGAATTTGTCGATAACTTGACTACAATTGGTAGCCTTGTACCTCAACTTAATTCCTTAACTTCAATGTAAAACATCGGTCAAATCCGCGGTAAATTTTTCTGTAAAGTTAACGCAAATGTAACGTAAGGAGGTCCATGTTGACTTCATTATGAATCGGCTTTTATAGTATTTATCGTAACCTCAGGCGTAGTTTTTGAGTGTGACATAATCTATTCATTTTCATTGCGATTTAGGTTGCTTATTTATATTAAAAACTGACAGAACGTTATAAATAATTTGAAAAGAAAAAGTAATTAGTGCTACAAAAGTACTTACTTTATCCCGAACCATCTACAGCTAGTTTCTACCGGCTGTGCAGCTTAGGCGGGGTGGCGCGCTTCAGCAAAGAGTGTATTTCGTGAGCGATCGTTAGTTTTTGTACGAGCGTTCGGGATGTAGGACGTATTTACGTATAATTCAAAACATCTTTGCTTGACGCCTTATAATCTGGGCTATATACGACGTCAAAGCCCCTGTAGTAGCAGTGCCTGATTAGTTGCATAACGACACATGCGTTGGGGAACACCACACCAATCTACCCGTAGATACGTAGGTCATTGTTTTTGGGGAAACGGTTGGTCGGAGGGTGTTTTACCAAGGCGACCTTTTTTGTTGTTTTACACATGTTCTTTCATAAACAGGCATCAAACCACGAGACAACGTTGCGGGTACGAAATGCCTTACGATCGCAATATCACGCATACCCTCCTATTTTAAAAAAAGGTTGATTCGTACCAATATCATGTCGTCAGACAACAGGTCTTTGTATCCTCCAACACGTATCGTTATGCTTTTTCGATACCTCCAGTGGTTTTCGATGGTTTAATTTAAACCGATTCTGCACACATTCATTTTTATGTGGTCGTAACGCCCTTAATATGCTTTTTCAGTGCAAACTGTTAAATGTAAACCGTACTTTATCTTTCATAAGGAATTGCCCCACAAAGTTTGTCGGCGAATTCAAACTCATCCTGTATAATAATACACGATTTTTTCGAAAACTGCTAACTCTAGTAATTTTCGACAAGACAATATTTTTCATTAATAATTTGCACCTGTTTAGTATTCTGTAGTAGAATATGAATTACAGCCAAGTGTTCCGAATTATAAGCAGAAGAAAAGTGTCGGGCCCCATTTCAACAATGATGGGTCAATGACATTATTACCGAACTAAGTTACTGAGAATGAAGTAAAGTGATTTATAAGTCACCGTACAAAGTTTGGTTATTTAATATTAATCAGTTTTGGAATTTTAATTATCATTTAATTTGAAAGTCTATTTTCAGAGTATCATTCTTCCAATAATTTTATCTTTTAGAGACAAATTGAAAACACATTTTCGACATGGTTTTTTTAGCTATCTTCATATGGCATTAACACACTCCGTCCTGACTTATCCTGTGTAGAGTTTACTAACATTGAAACTATAAGAACGCATAGTCAATAGCATGTTTCAGAAAAACCTTCTGTGTTTGAATAATTTGAAATAATTTGTGTGAATATAAGATTTCAATTATCATCTGTAAAGTGGTGTAGAATGCGGCCGTAGTTGTACAGTAGACGTCACAATAAATGTATAATACATGCCTCGCAGTTAGCTCATGAATGGTCACACAGTATTAGGTTTGACCATGGTTCCACCATCCTTACAAGCTACAGCTGCATGTATTGAGACTGTACAGAAGTGTGAGAAAACCTGCCGAACTTGCAACAGCTGATCATCACGCGAATGCCCACGAAGGCGCACGCACACGCAAGACGAGAAAAAAACAGACAAGGAGACAACAACTTCATAGTACATGTTCTACATTTTGTAAAGTTTTTGCAAATTTAATCTATCGAAAATTGAACCCATGTAAGACAATTGCTCCACAAGTTTGTCCATTATCTAGGCAAAAAATGTTCACGCCAAAACATTTAGTTATATTGCTATGTTTTTGGTAAATTGATGTATCGTTAATAAAATAATTGCATAACTTAATTATGTTAGTCTTAAAATAAGGTGTTATAGTAAAAACCATTTGTAACAAAACCGCGGAATGATTTCGCAAACAGGACTCACCTTTGAGCTCGAAAACATTATTTACGCAAAAGTTGTAGAAACTGTGTATTATACACACTTCATTGACAACTTCCGTCCAGTGCAGACAAACAAAGTAACCGGCAGACGTCTGTGCATGTCTGTGCGCGGGGAAGCGGGCGAAGCGCAGCAAGGGGCCAAGAGAAGCGTGCGTGTTCTGGCAGTGCTATCAGCTGTTTCACAATCATCAGCTACGGCGGGCACAGTTGTGTGCAAAGCACTGAAGTACAAAGAACAGTCGAAGTGGCACGACAAGGTTACCCGCAGCTGTGGACATGTAATTACTGTCTTGCGCACCAGCTCCGAAACCCGGACGGATATGAGTTTTTCGTCCGTAAAGGTACAAAGAATATAACAAGACTAATCACATGTCGACGCACATAGAAGCCGAAGTAACGTCGTATGTTAAGACGTGTTTGCTACTGTGTTATCGTTGTGTACATGACGTTTAGAACAGAAAATGCATACACGCCAAGACTCAGAGCTGGCGCGCGGGCAGTATACAGTCTTCTATTTAGTGTTGTAATGAGAATGCTAAAAACTGTTATCTTTTAAGGCTGCTTTGCTCTTAAGTTATGCAGTGGTTTCGAAAATATTTTTAACGCAATTTCATACATACATAAAAATGCATTCTGGCAGTTTTAACACTTATATATCATCGTTTGTATCTGAATTTTTCTGTTACAGTATATCAAACGAATTTTTGGATTTTTGCCCCTGAAATATCACAAATTTTGTTGTCGAAGTAAGCCAAAATTAAGCAAAATAATTTTTTGCTATCGAACAATTCATTATTTAAAAAAACGCTCCGCAAATATATGTATTGCATGACTGTACATAGTCTCAAATTTTTTCAAAACATTTGGTTAAAAATTATTCGAGTTATTTGCAATTGTTTAAAATAAATTAAAGATCATGTCCTTAAATCCGCTCCAAAAAGCAGAATTGGTATCCTAAAATAAACAATGTTGCCTAATAATGTGTATCTATTATGTGTCCATTTACAAAAGGAAATATTTCTATAATTGCCGGGTTCTATTACAGGATGTGTAAAGGACTTCGCACACTAAAGACATCAAATGATTTGCAATGCTATTTGGTTAACTTCAACATATTCGTTACCCCCTCGATGTATGTCGTTCATGTTCAACTAAACACTTATTAAAGCAGTGCCTGTTTTACCTACAGTCTAAGTCTTACCTGAACAATTCCAGTTACGATAATATTATCTTCGTAGAGTACAACATAAATTTTAACATAAACATGCGTAGTAATAGTACAATTTCTCTTACAGAAAATTTGTTACAACTATCTACCCGCATAAAAAAACTCATCCAGAAAAATATTGGATTGATCATTAAGATGCCGTGCTGAAATTTCCATGATTATTCACAGTAGGAAACTCAGATGATTCACATCAAGGGCGAACACTTTTACACCATCGGATTAATTATTTCGGCAGTGCATATTTCTAAACACATTTTAGTAATATTTTTGTACAATAATTACAGCGAAAATTTTACTAACAAAACTGTTGATACACTTTAACGATACATAGGGTTACCTTCAAATATTTAACATTGTCAATGAAACTATATCCATCTGTGTAACCTACATACACACGTTCGGGATATCCGTCATATGTACTTTAGGGGTATCCAATAAATATGCTTGGAGAATTTGCTAATGGTTATGTGGTCTCAAAAAACACTCAAATTAGTTTTTATTACATTTTCATAGTAATTTTAACCATTATTTTATTGCTACATAAGCATCCATGTGTTACATAACCTTAAGAATCTTAATACAAATAAATTACCATTATAATAAATTAGGGATATCCATAGAATGTCCGAGATGTATTTCGGACATTAGAAAGATTTACAGGATATCCCAAGAACATCATATATTATGTTCTGTGTGGATAGGGATATCCGGTAGAGATACTTTTGGGATGTACAACAAACACACACACACACACACACACACACACACACATATATATATATATATATATATATATATATATATATATATATATATATATATATATATATATATAGGGTTTTGTTGACTAAAACACTTCTTAACTTTTTAAAAGCTATTTTCATTGTATTTTAACCATTATGTTACTGTAGTGTAAGCATCGGTGTTTTACATTATCTCGTGAGTCTTAACACAATTTAAGTACCGTTACAGTGTCCTAGGAATATCTATAGGATGCCCGGAGCATATTTACAACATTCAAGGCATTTACGAGATATCCTTAGGATACCCTGAGCAACATGGGAAGTTATTCTACTAAAGTACTTATTTCTTTGATGCTTATAAATTGTGATACCTAATTATAATCTGTGAGGTAACTGTAGAAGGAAGGGTTTCTTAATATGCTACCAAATTCATTTTGCACATTAAATAAAGAAATTAATTGTGTTTTCAAATTAAAATTAGTGGAAGGTGTTTTATTTTTATAAATTGTGTCCCTTCTGTCTTCATTCAAATAACTTTCAGAGAGAAACGAGTTTGATACACAGTATGTTTTTGCCTCAAAAACACCGAAAGTATCCCTTCCCAAATGTTGTCTTCATTACGTCACGTAATTTTGTAAAATTATTTACGGCAAACAGGCTACCAGTTACAGAATACAAACCACGGCCACAGAGAAAAAGAGGTCTGGACACTTGGAGTTGAAAATTGACCCTCGTATGAAATGATTAGCACCACTGGTAAACTGGTGTTATTTTAACATTGTGTAAATGTAACTACGAGTAACAAGTTCGTGTCGTAGCCGCTAGGAGCAGTGGAAGTACAAGGTTATATTGCATTGTTAAAACAACACTTCATTACTAGTGGCGCTTTCAGTCATGAAGGAGCCAGCCCAATAGCGTTGGCAGATAGACTAGTGTCCAGACCTGTAGTTCTAAGACCGTGCTAAGACCGATATATAAGCAAACCGCTTACTTGCTCTGTGAGCACACGCAAGCATGTAAATAAACTCCCAGCACACATTGTCGCACGTTGACAGGCAAAACGTCTGGTGTGTGATTTTATTCTCTAGTGCATTTTCTGTAACTCGAGTCCGAATGGCGAATGTTGTTAGGTCGGCGCTTATTCAGTCAGGTCGTTGTGTTGTCGCGCTACTTCGTTTTAAAACACATTAGGTTAGTTTAGCTTTCAACTAAAATTATTAATATATTGGAATCTGCTATAAATGTAGGCCTACTAACATAAGTCATTGACATTACAATTTTTTGCCTTAGGGAATCGACCACCCAAAAAAATAGTAACAGCAACAAATTTAGAGCATTTATTTTGCTATGTGTATAACTGAATTTAAAAAAAACATACATTAACAAAACTCTAGACATAGGTTTTTGTCATGTTGTTATGCTCTTCTTGGGCATCTTTGATACAGTAAGGGTCGTGTGCCATCAAACCTCTAAGAATCAAGGGCTCAACTATTTCCGGAAGCATAATTATTCATAAAACTGTTCAAATTAAGTTAAATTCAGTGTGTTGTAGTTAAAAGCGTAAGATCTCTACGCTACGATGTTTTCAAAAGTGTATCTCAAGGTTCAATTCTAGGTCCCCTACTGTCCTCGTTATTTATAAATGATCTACCATAATGTATTTCGCGTGTGAAATATCATATGCATGCCGATGATCTGTAGATGTACATATCGTCTTTTCAAAATGAAATTATATCAAATTTAAGGCAAAATTAATTTTGACCTTGAAGCGGTTAGTAATTGGTTCGCGGCTAACGATGTAAAAATAAACTCACAAATAACTCATGGTATAATAATTGGACCTCCGTCTTTAATTGCCGCTGTAAAAAAACTACCTTTACCTAGTATGGTACTCAAAGGCACAATCATAAATTTTACTGGTAGTATTAAACATTTAGGTGTTATGTGATAGATAAACGTTTATCCTGGGCCGCGCATACAACTTATGTCTTAAACAAAACCTACAAAACTTTGCATTCTCTGAAACGCTTTAAAAACCTTTTTCCTGGACATATTTCATTGCTACTTGTTCAGGTTCTTATAGTTCCACTGATTGATTATTCCGATGTTGTGTATAGTGACCCTGCTAAACATCTTAACATGGGCTTACAGAGATTGCAGTACATGTGTGTCCGATTTGTTTTTAATCTCAAATCCAAAGACCTTCTGAGTGAGTGATACAATAAACTGTGATGTATGAATTTTCGAGGCAGAAGAAAACTGCATAGCTTGTTGCTTTTAAATAAAGTGATGTACAACTCTCCTGGTTATATACGTAATCTCATTGATTTCAATTACCCTACACATGAAGTAAGCACTCTTTCAAAATCTGATAGTAAATTGTTAATAAAGTCCCGTACAACTAATTATTTGTCTAACTCTTTTAGTGTCTCAGTTGCCAGACTCTTGAATAAGGTGACTCAGAACATTTGTGTGGAGGACTATTATTTAGTAAATAAAAGTATCAATGTCTCCATCAACCAATTTAAGAGGAAGTTGTTGCAGTTCTTGCTACTGGGTGACCACTATCTCCAGAGTTGACATGTTGAATTAATGCTTGTATGAATGTACGTATGACTGAACTTAGCATTAATGCTAATACTGCTTAGCATATTTTAAAAATGAAAACTGTATAAAGTTTTCACGTGCCTGTTCAGCGTAGCTGTCTCTTGTAAATATGAAGACTATTCTTGTTACTACAGGTAGTACTGTCTATTACTAATGGTGTTTAAATTTTTATCACTAGAATAAACGCCATATGAATCTAATAATATGTGTACACAACACTTGTATGGGTTCTAGTGTAATAGAAGGCAAATATGCCTTAACTGCGACTAATTAAAACTCTACTTTTATTGTATGGACACACACGTTTATAATTTTTTTGTATTCTAATAAATTACTAACATTTTCATAACTTTTTTCCCAAATCCAGCAGTGTTTTGAAATTCAAAATACTAACTCGTGTTTTTATATGAATGTCGACGTAGCCGATGACATTGATTTCATTGGGAATCAGTTCGTGAAGTACAGTTTGTTGGTTTTGGTTATACACATTTAACCGTAACAAGAAAATTTGACTACGAAATGCCCTTGTGCAAAAGCTATGAAAGATAATATATTTTCATGATAGCGAAACAGTAACTGTTAATGTCTGCAAAATAAACACCATCTCCCTTCAAATATAAAAATTTATAAAAACATTTTTAAAAATAATATATATTTAATCGCCCCCTTAAGAGGGATGGAGCGCGACCGTCTTTAATTTTCATTGTTTTATCCGCTCTAAGCTTTCCAGGAGGCGTATCGATACACTGACATATTGTGCTCTAAATAATTGTCTACAATTTTTTTTTCATAGTAAATTGCTTCCACATTATCCGACATTTGTTGGAACGTACTGTAAAAAGGATTGTATTATCTCTTATCTCCATCAAATATTACAGTCTAAAAATGGATGTTACTACCTAATCAGGTTAAAAGATGTTATCCGTTTTAGCATAAAGTTAAATTATTGGGCCATGTAGTGTCGGCCCATGGTAATTAGACAGACCCATAGAAGACTAAATTCATCAGATATTGGCCTCGACCTGCAGACAAAACTGAAGTTAGAAGTTTCCTAGGCATGTGTGCATATTACCACAGTTTCGTTTATTGGTTCGCAGCAATTCTTAAGCCACTGCATGAATTCACAGTGCATGAAGAAAATTTCATTGGACCTCTGAATGTGAGTATGACTTCGCGAGGTTAAAGGAAATATTAACATCACATCCAGTCCTGAGTTTTCTTAACAGTAAGGGCAAGTTCAACCTCGATACAGATGCTAGTGATGTTGGTATTGGTGCTGAGTGGCCGTTATTTTAGGAAGGGAAGAAGGGGTCACTTAAATATTTCAACAATGTGCTTCATGAGCCTGAAAGGAATTACTTTGTGACCCATAGAGAGATGTTAGATGTTGTGATGGCAATTACCCACTTTCATTCTTATCTTAATGGAAGGCATTTTGTAGTATGTACTGATCATGCTTCATTAAGGTGGTTATTAAATTTCAAGAACCCAGAAGGGCAGATAGTACATTGGATACAACATCTTCAGGTATATGATTTTGAAATACAGCACAGACCTGGCCTCTTGGAGGCCCTGTGAACCATCTTGTCGACACTGTGAGTGACAATAAGTAAGGAATAGTGAGTTCAGAACTGTACGTAAGACCCAGATCCGAGAAGATACTTCTAGTAACGTGGCACCATCATGGGGCGATGAGGAAACAAGGAAAGACCAATTGGATGACCCCAATCTGCACTCTCTACTGGAGTGGAAGGAAAAAGACCGACGACCAAGCTGGAAGGAGATATCTAGTCTAGGGATCACTGTCAAATCCTATTGGGTCCAGTGGTATTCCCTCCTCCTCGTAAATGGTGAGTTGTATAGGAGGTGAGAGAACAACTATGGAAAACAAATACAGTTTCAACTTATCTTGCCAGACTGTATGATTCCAGAAGTGCTGAAGGAACCACTAACACTGCAGCTGGTGGACATTTCGGCATTAATAAAACATTCGACAAGTTTGCCTAAGGTTCTACTGGCTCCATTGTCGGGAGGATATGGAGAAGTGGTGCTGCATGTGCGACACCTGTGCAGCACGTAAAGTACCGAGAATTAAAGGAAAATGACACTTTCAGGAATACAATGTCGGTGCACCCATTGAAAGGACAACTGTAGATATTTTGGGCCTCTTACCAACCAGTGAGAGATGAAACAGATACCTCCTCGTAGCCCAAACTACTATACTAAGTGGCCAGATGTAATAACAATCCCAAACCAAGAAGCTTGTACAGTGGCTGTAGCACTTGTGAAACATGTTTTAGAGATTTGGGGTGCCACTTGAACTACATTCGGATCAAGGATGAAATTTAGAGTCTACCTTATTTCAAGAGGAGACCAGGATTGTGGGTATGAGGAAAACACGGATCACAACACTGCATCCTCAGTCAGACTGGATGGCGAAAGGCTTAGCCGCACTTTGGAACATTACCTGTCAATATTCGTGTCAGAAAACCAGAAGGACTAGGATGCCAAGGTACATTTATTTCTGCTAGCCTACCGTTCCGCAGTTCACGAATATGCAAGGACAACACCTTCGAAGATGTTATTCGGAAGAGAGCTTCGTCTCCCTAGTGGCCTACTATTTGGACGACCACCTGAATAAGAGGTGGCCACCCCAGAAAATGCCAGTGAACTATGTAGAGAGTTAGTGGGCATACATGACTTTTCTCGGCAGCACCTCGGAATTAATACCGACCTAATGAATACCAGATACGATCGAAGAGCATCTGCTGAGAAATTTAAAGAAGGGCAACTGGTTTAATTGTATGACCCACACTTCAGAAAAACTGGGAAGACCCCTACAAGATTATAAAAAGAATCAATGATGTAGTCTTCAGGTTATGGCGTAGTGGCTCTCAGGCTAAACCAAAGGTTGTCCACATTGATAGACTGGCACTTTATGAAGGTCCAGAAGTTAATATAAGGCTTTCGCCTGGCTGAGACTGTCGATCTAACAGCGTGTCGTTCTTTCTCGGAAGTAAGCGGCGAGTTTGGAAACTAAGCTGCCGTAGTAGCCTGTCTCTGTTGCTCGCTCTCACCCCTACGCGTCGAACGACATCACCTCCCTTCGACGATACTGTGTATTCTCCGTTCACTCTAAGTTGAGTTCTAAAGTAAACAAATAACGTAATATCATTGCACTTCGCTAGCTTCTAATTGGCTCAATTTCTGCAGCGCGCCGAAGTACTATTTCCAACCGAAAAAAGTGTGTACAGTCGGCATCATAGGAAACCACAACGACGTGTATATTAAAACAATATTGCGTGAAAATTTCGTACGTGTTATCAACATAGGGAAACAAAAATTACATAAAAACTTGATAAAATATTGACACCATGTGCAATTACAGTATATTTCAAAATTTAATTGTAATTGTCAAGTCATGACTAACGATTGTATTCGAATATTCTGGTATAAAGTAACGAAAATTTGGTACTACATGCAGAAAAAAAGTTGTCAACAAAATGAGTGATTAAACTTACTGTAAAGTCCTCCTGGATTATTTTGTACTTCGTTTTGGAAAAATGGCATTTTATAAATCACCAAACAATCTTTCGATAATTCATGACATATATTGTTTTTTTTATATAAAAGAATTCTATGCAAGATTTTTATTCTTGCCTTATAAACATCACCACAGCTTGTTTAGTAATGAAAACTTCATTCACTTTTCGATAACCATGCAAGACGTTTTCACTGTTCACGTCCAGCATTACATAACCTAACCCGCAAGCGATGTAAAAATAAACCGACGCGAGGACGGAACCAAATAACGTGGTCCGGACGAACTGGAACGGAAAAAAAAAACGAACGAACGAACGAAAAAAAAAAAAAAACATTCGCAATAACCACAACATTGACGCGTTAACATCCAAAAGAAATTAAAAAAAAAAAAAACTTTACATCTGATTGTGATATTTCTGACTTATTTTTACTGTGGTAATTATTACTGAACTATAATTTTGGTATTTTCAGAGTATCGTACATCTCTAAATACTGGCATGTGTACCAAGAAACTCGTACGTTTAACAGTGCGTCAGTCGTTAAATAACTCGTGAACCAACTGTACGGACGTGTCGTCCGCTAACCGTAGTTATAGTAATAAACATATAGCGTCGTAGATTGTGTTTGCAACGTCTGTATATTTTAGATATTTGTTAATAAAGTTCTCTCATTAAGTGATGGAGTGGTAAATTTATATGTACACGACAGATAACAAAGATCTATTTCTTATGCAAGATCATAGTGCATGGCGGTCGGCAGCCAATGAACGTTTGTTTATAATTTGCTTTGTTTATCCTAAAACTCAACTAAAAGTGAACGGAGATTAGCTTCTCTTCCTCCCTAGTACTCTCTTCGCCTCGCATGTCACCACCCTCAATCGCGCGCACATGGAACTAGGAACCACCTTCCTTCAAATATATTCCAGCCTCTTCCCCTTCGCAGTGGTGGACCTAGCCACTGCGGGGCCCCGAGCATTGGCTGTTCATAGGATCCCTTGTAATCGTAGCAATTGAAACCTGCAAAAACTATTTCAGTGACTTCAATATGAAAAGTAAATGTGCACTTGTGCATACACACATATTAAATAAATCCTTAACATATGTTTCTTAAAAAAAAAATAACAGGATATTCAAAAGGGGTGAAATGAGTTTTCAAAGAATCACTGATATTTCATTAACCGGGAAAGCTATCATAATTTTTATAACTTCAAAATATTTCCAATGCATGTTTGTGAATTTTTTTATTTTGCGAAATTCGAAAATTAAGGAGGCGAAAAGCCGTAAAATGTGTTTTTTATTAATCCGAGAATTCTCCTAGGCCATTTCAGATAGTGAGGTGATTTTTCTTTAAAATAATGATTAAGTAAATATCTAAAAAGTTTTTTTTTTCTTTTCAATTTTTCGAAATTCATCCTTGAAAGCTCTTAAAAATACTTAAATGTGTTTTAATTAATCCCTTTTATCTCCTAAACCAGTGGAAATATTGAAATGGTTTTTGCTTTAAAATAAATCTTACTTACGTAGCAAAACACAAGTGGCCAATAGGTGGCACGATTGCGTACAGACAACAGTGCCACAAGCATGCCATAAGCGGCATCCACTCGTGTGCCACGAGCGGGTTACTGCCGTTATGCTCCCGGCACCATCAGCGGGCCACGAGTTGAACAAGCGGCCCACAGACTTTCTGCTTTCGTACAACCATAAGTTGGCCATCAGCGGTTAAGTGACGGTATAAAGAATAAGCCGCCAACATGCCACTTGTGGGCCCCTTATCAACCAACTGTTGGCTAACTGCTGACAAGCTGCTTGTAACCCAGCAACAGGCCGCCCATGACCCGCTGATGTGCCGCTCGTCTACCAACTGTTGACTAACTGCTGGCAAGTTGCTTGTAACACAGCAACAGGCCGCCAATGGCCCGCTGATGTGCCACTCGTCTACCAACAGTTGGCTGACTGCTGGCAAGCTGCTTGTAACCCAGCAACAGGCCGCCCATGGCGTACTGATGTGCCGCTTGTCTACCAACTGTTGGCTAACTGCTGGCAAGCTGCTTGTAATCCCGCATCAGGCCACTTATTACCCTTTGATGTGCCGCTCGTCTACCAATGGTTTGCTAACAGCTGGCAAGCTGCTTGTAACCCAGCAACAGGCCGCCCATGGCCTGCTGATGTGCCGCTCGTCAACCAACTGATGGCCAACTGCTGGCAAGCTGCTTGTAATCCGGCATCAGGCCGTTGATGTACTTACCTTCTTGTTCTAGATAGATAACCATATGTACTTGGCTTTAGGTACAGCACACACCTGTATAATAAACATTATTAATTCAACCATTACAGAGTACACCTCTCTCACGGTAACAAACACAAACGATTTAAAGTGCAACGTACCTAACCTTAACGTCATGCGGTTAGTAATTATAAAGCAGAATACAACTTTTAGTAACTATACGTCACTTACCGAAAGCACTTATTCTTCAATGGTTACAATTGTAGCCAACAAATTTAAAATTAGCTATTCGTAGTCATTTTCAAAACGCAAACAATAAAACATTGATGCGCTCAGAGTAGTTAATATGGTAATAAAAAACTGTTCCCGTTAGTATAAAATCATTTCTCAGTTTAATAATAAATTGAAATAAACGTTTGCACGGCTGCATACAGCAACACATATATTTTTAATCTTAAAGAAATGTGTAATCTTGCTATGTTTATAAACACAATTTATTTACTTGCACTTTGTGACGGTAGGTTCCGTACATAAACGGATATTTTCTGTAAAATTACATGGTTGTAAGGTTTCACGATTTTCTGCCCACTTCATATAATACACAAATACTTAAGGCAATAATACATGATAAAAGTACCAAAAATTGCACCACATGTCTTCAGCAGTAATAGTTGCAGTGCAATAATATTTGTTGTTGGGATGCCACAAATTGGTCGTTCATAGCAGTTAGTAACAGAAGGGTAGCCACAAATGGCCCACATGCTTGCTGCTAATGTAACCCAAGCTATCTCAAACTGTTGGCATGCCACAAATGGCCAATAAGCATGCAGTTTCCATGATCCCAGCAGTTAATAACAGTTGACATGCCACGAATGGCCCATAAGCTTGCAGCTCATGTAATCCCAGTAGTCTCTGACTGTTGGCATGCCACAAATGGCCCATAAGGGTGCCGCTTAAATGTTACCAGCAGTTAGTAACAGTTGGGATTCCATAAATGGCCCACAAGCTTGCCGCTTATGTAATCCCAGCAGTCTCTGACTGTTGGCATGCCACAAGTGTCCCATAAGGGTGCCGCTTACGTGTTCCCAGCAATTGGGATGCCATGAATTGCCCACAAGCTTGCCGTTTGTACAACCCCTACAGTTGGCTGGCAACAGATGGCCCTTAGTCTAGCCAAAAATCATTTTACCACATTTGGCATTCCGCTTGTGGCCCACAAGCTAGCTGCTTGAGGAATTCCTTGGCTGCTCATCAAACGCTTGTGCCAACTATTTACCAACTGTTGGCCAACTGTCGCATGCTACGTGGGTAAATATCAAAAAGTAATTTCAGGATTTTTCGAAATTTGTCCTTGAAAGCTGTTTAAATAATAAAGTGTGTTTTCAAATAATATTCTGTACCGCTTATACCCGTTGAGATATCAAGATGAATGTTTGATAATAATGAAGCTTATGTAAATATCTACAAATCAAATTCAGGATTTTATAAAATTCAAAAATTAAGGATGTCAAAAGCAGTAAAATGTTACAGTCTTCCGAAAAAAAAAAAAAAAAAAAGACAATGGTCATGGAGAAATAATTCAACAGTTGTTTCTTTTTGCCAACCTACTCATAAATAAAACCTCTTTGGACTGTAGCCTGTACATACAAAAGAATTATCACGGTCTGCCTTTAAGCGTTCACTCAGGTATTGTATAAAGTTTGTGGTGTGGGAGGGGTGGGAATACGGGATCGTATCCCTCGCAAGACTTTGCGATGGGAATTACTATGACATCATACGAGCATATTGAGTGCGTTATTTGCACTTAGCTAAAACAATTTATAGTTCACTTCAACGCTATCTGTTAAATACCTTCATCACATATTTTATCCAGTGTTACTGTTTACATTACATAATTTCCCGTGGGCAAAGCCGCAGCCGAGCAGCTATTTTATAGATAAATAAAGATTACTAAGATGCATTAAAAACAAAGATGTTCTGCAATTAAAGTACGCTCAGTGAAGTGGACTGGATAAAGCTGTTTGTATTTGTTGTTTTAAAGATATACAGAGAATATAGTAACACCATCAATTGATACATAATACAAAGTTAGTTACTCTTTTCTATAGTACACGCGGGTGAAATCGCAAAGGGATAGCTAGTATTATTATAGGTATAAAGTGAGAGTAACATTCATTGACTTTATTCAATTTTATTAATCATTTCCCCACTAAGAATATGAATGGTCTTTGAACTGCCATTTATCATTTATCGCCACTTTACAGTCACTAGTCCAAACAAATTTATATTCTTCCTGTTTTAAATCTCTAGCCCTCTTATAAAGAAACTTATTAAAATGTGTAAGGTGTTCATTTATATAAATGTTCCTAGGAGTACTACTAGGTAAAACGTCTTACGTTGTAAGTTGCCAGTTCGCCCTTTTGGCTTTCATGATAGTCTCCTTTTTCCACCTATGTAATAATTTAATTAAAATCAGATTAGGCACTTTTGCCTTTGACAAAGGTATACAATGCACCACATCAATTTCACTCCTACTAAGTTCTACTTTCAATACAGAAGAAATTTTACAAACAATTTCATATAAGTCCTCACCTCATGGTTAGGTTGTTTAAATGTTATGTTATCTATATTCTGACTGTCTGAGGATACAGTTTTAAGATCTCAAAATGACAAAGAAAGCTCATCTAAGGTAAAATTAACGTACTGTGTTATTACAGTGACTGACATTCCCTACTGATGTACCATGAGCATTTAACAGGTGAGATATTTTAATTCTCCTTGATTTTCGCAGTTCGTTAAATGTAATGTGTTAATTTAAATTGTATTCTTTTATCCTAAAATTATGTTTTATGTGTGTTCATAACCCCTCACGATTTCATTGGAAATTTATTACACATTTAATATTACTAATTTAATGACAACACAACATTTTTGCTTATTGTGTGCTGCCCATGATTTTGATATTTAATTTTATTTAAATAAATCAGTAACGACTTGAAATAAACCTCAAACATATAAACCCTACTCCTGTCCAAGGTTATTTATCGCAGAATTGTAAAAATTAATACTATATTTAACTTACACCCAACTGTGTGTGTTAGGTAGATTGTCATATTAAAATTATTTTTTAAGATGTACCAAAACACTTTTACCGACAAAAAAAATTATCTGCTGGGCTGTGCCAGCAGGAGAGGGGAATGGCAATTGGAGGTTTCGCCCCTTTAAAAGTTAGTGGACGGTAGCTTTCTCCTTACGTTTACGTTACGTTTACCAAGGCGATTCGGGTTCCATTCCCGGCGGGGTCGGTCCCCGGATTTTCGCATGTGGGAATCGTGCCGGACGATGCCGTTGGTCGGCGGGTTTTCTCGGGTATCTCCGTTTTCCCCGCCCACTCATTCCGGCGCTGCTCCATACTCACACCATGCAATCTGTCATCCCTCACTTTCGCTAGAGACCTCGACGTTAAGCGCACTCACCCCAAGAAGGCACCAGAGGCTGACAACAAATATGCTAACACACAAATACAAATGTATTTTATAACGTATTTATAATGTCCTGGTTTGTGCGTTGCTGAAATGTACGTGAATGTACAGGATGTACAGAAACGGCCGGGTAACAACCACACCACGCGAATCCTGGGCGAAATTGGAGACGAAAGTGTAAGTGGCAAAATGTTGTACGACAACTTTTGTCATACACAATGTGGTAACCCTGCACGTCGCTAGGAGTTAGTCCTCTCTTGCGCGCAGCAGCTATCATACTACTCCTGTTGGGCGTAGGTTCGAATCCCAGCCAGTTCAACAGTTTTATTTATTTATTTTTGTTTTAAGTTTTAGTTTATGTTATAAGAATGCCAGGGCATAAAGAAACAGAGTCTGTACGGTCATTTATTACTGTTAAATGAAGTGTTTAACAAGACCGTCATCGTAAATTGACGTAGATTTTTCTGCAACATCACACTGAAAGCATGTTACACTTGTGAGAGCACAGCAGTAAGTGAACTGGTAGAACATTAATGTTTGTCAGATTTCCGTTACCAACGTGGACATTTGTATTGATATCAAAATAAAGTCATGCGATGCCCTTTTCAAACTTAAAATTCAGATAATTTTTTAAGGCTCTAATGATAACTGATATTGAAAATCCTTGCATACTACTCAGTGAATCCCAGCAGTAGCACTATGATAGCTGTTGAGCGCTAGAGAGGTCTAACTCCTATCTACGTGCTGTGTTGCCACATTGTGCATGACAAAAGTTATCGTACAACATTTTGCCACTTAGAATTTCGTCTCCAATTTCGCCCAGTATTCGCGTGGTGTGCTTATTACCCGGCCGTTTCTGGACAACCTGTATACGCGTCTCTTCCACTTGTCGAATCGGCAAGTTAGCTACGACCCCAACTTGATAACAATAAATAATGGGGGGAGGGAATTTAGAAAAAATATTGCATAACTAGCGCCAAATTTACGACTGGCGGCTGGCCCATGAAAGCAGTTTACGGTCATTATAGTGTAAAAAATTCCAAAATTTAATTTGTACAAAATAGTGTTTTATATTATCATCTGAAGAACAATATTTTAGCGTGCATAGTTTTCCCAAAACTGCATGTCGAAGTCAAAATTTCGACGTTACGGTGACATACACTATTTGCATGGCAACAGAACAAGCAAATTTTGACTTTGGCGCACTTTTATGAGAAAACTATGAAAGCTAAAATTGTTTCGTAAGAGGAAACTGTATCCCTGAAGTATTATCTACAAAACTAACACTATTTCATAAAGATATAAAATTATGATTTATCGCACTTGAAGACCCTTAATGAATAATGGTAGTTAAATAATTAACACTGAGTTTTAATTAATGTCGCGGGCTGTAGCTTACAGTTATCAAAACACAAAACAACAAATTTTTGTATTTAAAGAAATCTAATAAAGTAAAGGATTTTCGCTCGACTTTCAGAAATGTTTTAAAAATGCAACAAATGTTTTTATTCTTGTGTCCATAAATTTGAGCGAATAGCCATTGGCTCGTGACATCTAATTTCCGTATACATTTTTTAGATTAAATAAAGCTGTTGGTTTTCATTGGGTTATGTTCCCGTGACATGATGCTTTTGAATGAGTAAAGAGATTTTGATTAGCACTTAACAGCTAGGTATTTTGGGCTTGTACTTGTGATGGGTGACATGATATGAGTATGCCGCAGCACCGGAATGAAAGGACGAAGTAATCTGAAGATCCCCGAGAAAACACGTCGACCAGCAGAACCAAATTTATTGCAAAATGTACCAGGTCGCACGTTTTTCAAGAACTAACACAACAAAAAAAGATTCGTCTAAGCAGAATATTAAAAGTGTGCTTAATTTGTGACGACCTAAAGTTTTGTGGTGTAAAGAGTGTGGAGTAATGGGAAGTCGGCAAGTTCAGTTTAAACCAGGTCCTTCCGTGGCATGATCGTTATTATGCAAGGTTTGTCGGTTTTGCACATATGATTATACGCCCGCTAATCTGAGCAATACGTAGCTAAATTACGTCGAAGGTTACCATGGGGTCGTCAGCGGTCTGCCGCCCTAACTTGCGACGCTTTGCAATACTTCTAAAATAAACGGTCCGAATACCGTAACTCGCAGGCGTCCCGACGCATTAATTGGAAACACCCGCCGATGTACCCCGATCCGTCGATCTCTTCGTTCAACACCGTCTCTGGAAAGGCGTCCGGCGCCTGAACTGACTCCCTGGGTTACCCCGGTGCGTCGTTATCTGCGTGTCAACGCCGTCTTCCGCGGCTGGAAAGATCTGTCCCAAAATCTGTCAACAATCTAGCCATGCTCTTGTTTCTTGACTAATATTTACTGATTAGTCTTAAATTTAAACTGCTTCTTTATTTATATATATATATATATATATATATATATATATGTGTGTGTGTGTGTGTGTGTGTGTGTGTGTGTATAAATTTCGAAAATGGTGCAGTAATGTTTTGGTGCTATACTAGTATTTGTAACAGGAAATGTCTGTTAATATCTCAAAAATAAAATTTTTATTACATTAAGTTATTTCCTTTCTTTTCCGGATGATTAAGTAATTTTTAAAATTCGTATGACGATCTTACTGGATAACAATTTATATAAATATTTGTAGTATTCATTGCTCACAATTTTATATTTAATATCTCGAGTATCACACATACAGAAACTTGGTTTGCTCTAAAGAAAATTATTTATTCAAATGCTTTGTCATATTAAAGTAAACTAAGCAACATATTGGACTTATTAATTTTTGCTTCGTTTGCAATGAAATTTACTTCCGAGCTCAGTTATCAAGACTGAGTGAAAGAAACTAAACATTTTTGTAAGATTATTAATAAATGTCTTAACAAATGTTTTTTCCCTTGTTTGATATACAGTAAAGATTTAGTTGATGAAGATACACAATGTGCGAAATTCGTCAGGTTAAACAATATTATGTATATTGTATTTGAATAAGTGATTGTGTGTGGGAATTATGTTATTTGTAATGTCTTGTGTGTATTGTATATTGACATGCTCTACCTGTTGCTCTGTTGAGCTATAAATGGGTTTTTTGAGTGTATTCAAAAATAAATAAAATAAATAAATATCAGTATAATATATCTGTCTGTTGTGTGTATTTTAGTATACATTTTGTAATGAAATTTTAATTTCGTTTGCAAATAAAATCTGTCAGAGCTTAATTAGTTATCGAGAGTATAAGTTATTTGAGGTTGCAAATATGTGGCCATATTTTTAAAAAAAATTTCCTATAATGTTTGCTGTGGAACATGAATATTTACCATTTTAAGTCCTACCACTTCAGTTCCACTTGTCCTATTTATGAAATAAATTTATTAATTTGGAACTTAGAATATCCACCATCCCATATTCAGTGGCATATCATGGGCAAATAAACATAATTATGTTACAAACACATTTTTTTAAAGAATTTATACCAAAGACCTCAATGGATGTTACAGATTTCTGTGAGAAGTTATTTTGTATAATTTGAAAAACAGTTTTAAGATTGTTTATGCACTGCAATCTTGAACATCTTAAATTGTAAGTGGTAGGTTTGCAATAGTTAATTTTAAAGCACCGGAAACATTTTAAGTTTTGCAGCTCAGGGATGGACACGTGTCCGGGAGTCTCTCGACATCCTGCTTATCTTGCACATGCATTGTCCATTGTTGGTGGCATGCCACTTTTCTCCGCATCTGTCGCCTCCTCGGACGAATATGAGTAATGTAACAATGAAGACACCCGCTCATGGGTGTCATACAGGGGTAAACGTGTATTGTTGAATCAAAGCATGTGAGTTGTTATGTACATAACATAGTGGGAATCACTTTCCCATGACTTAAACTCTCCACTTCTGTGTGACCCATCCTAGTCAATGAACAATGTTAACGATTCGTCACCTTGTGCTAATGGCATGACACAATCCAACTCCACACTATGCTGAAGCATCAATGGCCTACAGGCTAGCGACCAGCATTGGAACTTGCAAAGCAGGTAAACAATAGGTGGGCACATTTCTGCCCGTCTAATGCCGAGACAGTATCCAGTATCCTGGCCTATCCTACCCATGTTGTTAAAAACAAACATTAGAAAACTTTTATTAATCCAAGAGCATCAGTTCAAACTATTAACTCATAATAATGTATTTTTTTATCGAAGCTAACAAAATTGATCATTTTGTCAGCTTATTTGATAAAAGGCATACCTTTGATATCCTAGTTCAATTCTTATGTCTACTGAAAATTAAATTCAATAGTTATGTTTCCACGTTTTCACGGAGGTACTTTTCTAATTTTCGATCATGAAAGATAAATGGGCAAGGAAAACTAATAAATCAATGCTTAGGACCGTACCCGCCGCATATTAGCTAAAGCATGTTTCCAATATTTTTAGGATGATATTTGACAATGAAAGGGCGTAGTTTATATGATAATTTCGCAGAAGGTAAAAGTAAAATATTAACAAAATAGTTTTATTACTATGACGCGTAAAATTTTTTGTTGCATTCGAAAATTGTTTCTTCTGCTCCACATTCTTCATTGTATTATTCTAAGGACATATTCCATGCTGTATCATTTCCTAAATATTTAAAATGAAATAAAAACCATGATTAAAAAAATTAAAACATTAAATTCAAAATGTGCACTACTAATATAAATATTGAAATTAGGTATATTGAAAAACGATATTTTTATTTCGATACATCGGTTAGTAAAACTATACTTTTAAAAATACCCGATATAAGATATATCGATATTTTTTTCCTATATAAACATCCCTAGTGTTAGGGCCTACTTTGGTTTAAAAAAATATTTCACTTCAGTCGTTTGATGAATATAACTATGACGCGGGTCGTCCCTGACCTCCCCTGATCTGAGCCCGTCGTGCGCATCAAGCCCGGCGGCTTGCGCATATTGGAACACACCCGCCCACGTGCGCGACGAGGTAGCGGCGCCTAGACGCCGCCCCCGCGACGTCGAGTGGACGTAATATGTGCCCCGGACCCAGAAAACGACCATCCATTGGTAGGAAAGTGCCCCCT
>PNEQ01019410.1:0-18132 GCA_003012365.1 Medauroidea extradentata
TTGAAATATTGTTTTACTTATTGCAATATTCACACTAGAAAGTTATTGGTAAAATTGAGAAGATTTTGTGGAATTTTTTTTAGAACTGACAATAAATTATTTATAAATTTTTTTAGTGGTACATGCGGTACTTAAATTTTTATACACCTGTACGGGAATTGTACATGAATTTTGTCAAGCCTATTTGCTAGACACCCTGCAAGCAGATGCCAGCGTCACCCTGCTAGTGCCTCCTATACCCTATCCATTCTAAGGTTGCAGCTAATACAGTCAAGTGAATGACAATAAAATTTTTTCCAGCATAAATTTCATTTGAATTATTGGAAAATACAAGTTAAGTTTGTAACGGCACACTCACACTGTTAGGAGTGAAGACATAATTCAATTGCTTTGATTTACTTCGTTAGCAATTTTTATTTCTGCTGCAACCTTAGAGTGGATGGAGTATACTCCTTGTTCTCTTCTACCTCCATCCCCCTTCCCATTTTCAGGCGTGAGTCACCAGTCAACAATGCAGCTTCTAGGAGAATACAGGCCAGCAGAATGACAGGCAAAAGAAGCACGGGGGTTTCCTGTGTTTGGCTGGTATCATGTAACTGGCAACTCATGGGAGGAGAGAACAGATAGCAGACAAGGTCGCAGTGTCTGCTGCCTCCCGTGCTACGTTGCCACATTTTGTGCACTGCACTGATGCCATACAACCGTCTGGCTGGCTGCATTGCCTGTCGCAGTGTTTCACTCAACATCTTATCCTTAAAAATAATATTTAACTAACACGGCACCTGATGTTTTCCTTGAAAAAACTAATTGAAAAATAACTTTGCGCTTGCGAAAATGACTCGACGACCATGTTTACAAATTTTCATTCGGGAGGAGGATTAGTCATAATTACTATTTTGGGTGTGTTACATTGTTTATGAAATAATTCCACTTGCAAAACGTCTCGTATTCCTTTGAAAAGCTACTGGAAAATTACATTGCACTTGTAAAAATGACTTGGCGTGAAATATTTAAATTTTTTTTCTGGGATATAGGGTGGTAAAACTTACCGTTTTGAGCTAAAAATTCTTCAAGCTGTTTGTAAAATTCTCCCGCTTCTTAGAAATCAAAAACCATGCATTTATAAATTACAGTATTTGCCGACGTATAAGATTACTTTTGTTTTACAAGTGCCCCTGCTCCATTTTTTTACCTCGCATCGCAGTTAGCCGTTTGGGGATCAAAATATCTGGAGCGCGTGCCGAGATCCTTTGTCTCGCCAGCACATTGCTCTCGGGCGGACTAAACGAGGATCTAGGTACTGGGTACCTAGATCCTTTGACTCGCCAGCACGAAACTCTCGAGCGGAGAAAACGAGGCTCTAGATAACTGCGTGCAGTGATTTGTTTCGCCCTAATCTCTGGCCTCGCCAGCCTTGGCTGGTTGATGACAACAGCATACAGGAATGCGATGACTTTGCAAGCAGCTGCTGCTGCATTTGGCATGCGGCTGGGAACTGACGATGTCACCGGCCACGTATTACCGTAGCTGTGCATTTCCTTGGCTCTTAGGCGCCCGGAGGGCAGTAGGGCCCATGTTATTGGTTTCTGTCTCTCCTATGATATTTATAAAACGGTAAAAAATGCCTTATAAATATTTAAACAAAATGTTTATGTTTCTCGCAAAGGAAAAAAATATATTTCTGCCGGGAATTTCAAAATTAAAATAATAATTAAATATTTTTCAAGATTTTGTATCTTCAAAACAATGACTCGTCTTATGTGCGGGATCGTCGTATATGCCGGCAAATACGGCAGTAATAACAATCACTTGCTGTGGCAAAGGCAACGTGTGCCAGACATCGAGCGCTGGAACAGGGAAAGGGAAACGCAGAGTTGCGCTACTTGCAGTACAGTGCTTGCCAAGAAAAACGCAGCGTACAACGACCAAGAAAAATGCAACAAACTTTTTTGGTCCAATTATTGCATATTACTAGTCTCTTTTTCTATTCGAATGCTTAATAGTTCTTGAAGACTGCCGTAAATATAGGTGCAGAAACACAGACTTTGTACCTTAAATAAAAAATACTTTGGAATTCGATAATTCGAAGTTATGTAATTCGAAGTACAAAATTTCAGTCCCGAGCACTTCAAATTTTACTGTACCAAGTGGTGCAGAGAACCCTCTTGAAGTCTCGGATATCATCTGGCGGCACTCGTTAATCCGCCATTTTACACAGTGAGGAGGGCTTCCCAACCTAGACCATTCCTTGTCCACGTCCGGCACGAGTGAGCTCTCTTGCTCGAGCGGCCGCCAGATCAGCTTGCTGACGCCTGCGCCCCTACCGCCAGTCGACAGAACCAGACCACCCCCTCCCCTCTCGGGCCTATCCCTCCATGGCCAGTGGAGTGGGTGGTCCGAAGAGGAAAGGGAATGCGCCGGCTCCGTCAACTGGGGCCTCCACTATTGTTCACCCGAGCAGAGATCCTCGAGACCTCGGGTAAACCAAGGAGAAACCCTATGAATACCCAAAACACAACCTGGACTTGGGATTCACACTCATTACTCCTAATAGAAAGCCCCGTAAGAGCTTCCACCCCCTTCAGGACAACCCCCTAATTAAGGGTGATCGCTCACCCTTATGTCCACAGGCTCTTGCAGCGCTGTTTTTTACAATTTACGTGAAAACATATTTTTGGAGCTTAGCTTCTTTAGCTTTTACACTCCACAATTATGTAAATATTGTTTTCTGCAGTGTTTAAAGAACGTAATACCGTATTAACCGTGTATAACGCCCCCCATTTTTTTTTTACTAAAAACCAATGTCAATAAACGAGAAGGCTGTTATACACTAGACAATTTGAATAAAAAAATTTTGTATCTAAAAGACGTTATAGCCTACTACAATAACTCTAGAGAATGAACACTGTTATGAATAACGCGTTGCACGATCCCCTTAAAATATATTTTTTAAATAACAAAATTCAGTACATAACCCAAACATAACCGGTACTCACGTCGTAAACAAATATGGCGGCCGCCATGTTCCCCTTCAGTCGTTGTTTATTTAGGCCGTGTCCCAACTCGCTGAAAGAGTACTGAAATTTGAAAAATTGGGTTGTAGAAATGGAAAGGACGCATCAGAGGGGGTCGCATCAGAGGGATTTTACTGTAGTCAAATTCAACATTATATTTTTTTAACCTCCTAAAATTAAGTTAAATCCTTGGGCATATTTTGTCAGAATTTAAGGTAATTAAATATATCTGCTAGCACACAAACCGCCATTACTATCAGTTGGTAAGCTGCAGCTCTGAAAGAAGCAGTTGGAAATGGTGTTGCTCGTGACTTCATCCCATGACATAGAGATGTTCCGAATGGTATCCAATACATTCCATTTCGTGATTTCCTCTGCATTTCCTGCTGAGGAATAAGGAAACGTACAAGACGTGTCTTGTACTTCTTCTTTAAAGTCTGAATAATGCCCTGATCAAGAGGCTGCAGAAAACTGGTGGTGTTTGGTGGCAGGAACATAGGAACATCATGTTGATATTTCGCAGCTCCAGTCCTTCAGAAGAATGTGTTGCACATTTGTTGAGCAGAAGCAAAATCTTCGTGTTCTTGCATGCCATCATTCGATCCAGCCTCAATAACCATGCGTGAAATATTTTTTTGTTACCCAAGCTGAAGAGTTCGCATTGTAGTCACAGGGCAAGTCCTTAACATTCTTGAAACATCTAGGTTTCAAAAATTTTCCCATGACTAGAGGGCGTAGTTTCATGCTGCCATTTTGGTTACAGGCACAAAAGAACTGTAAGACGTTCCTTGCTGTTTTTCCCCAATAACACTTTTCACCTTTGTATGCTAATGTTTTATTAGGCAACAGGTTATAAACAATTCCTGTTTCGTCCATATTGAAAATATCCTCTGGATTTTAACCTATGTTTTGCCTGTCCTTTATCAACTGCTGCTGATTGACCACACACACATTTGGAAACCAGGTTATTGCTGTCTTTGAAATGTTGAAGCCAACCACAACTGAACTTGAAATCCGATATCCCTAATCAAAGTGCGATGTAGTCAGCCTTTTGCTGAACCAAAGGTCCCGATATCGGTAAATTTGATGCACACTTTTCATGATACATTCGAGAAGTTTTTCTTCCATTTCTGCATATTTTGGTCCACAAAGTCTTTTTCTGTTTTTTAAAGCCGCTGCCGCATCAAGAGCACCAATAATCTTTTCACTATTTTTTAGTATCGTCGAAAGTGATGACAATAGAAGATCAAACTCTTTCGCCATTTCTGTTTACGTTTTCTTCCCATTGTCGACTTCATAAATAATTTTTAGTTTATCGTCCAATGTAAATTCTCGTTTATATTTCGTAGCCATTTTTCTACGTGAACGAACTTCTTACTTAAAACCAACGAGCATATAGCATAACCTATCTCCCACGTTTTTAATTTTAGCAAACAGTAAACACTGACGGCAACAAAGGTCACAGAATGCTATCTTCTAGTTTAGCTAAGTGCACATAAATGTAGCGCGCAACTAATTGATACGTAGGTTATGAACGAAACGTATTTTGAACAATTGTGGTGAAAATTAGTAGCCATCTTTGTTCCATAAATAAAATTGTTACACTGAGTGCGTTCTGTAGGCAGATTGCTGTATGACCAACGGAAAAATACCGCCGCCATCTTGTGACATTGCTATTTCGTTACTTCGCTCGGTGTGAAGTCCTCACAGAGCGTGTATCTCTATGAATGTATGATATCTATTGTGCCGTGGTAGTGTTTGTTTACGTAGCAATGAATATGTTCTTCGTAGTTTATTGTTAGCCATACTTCGTATTAACTACATAAAATAAATAGGAATTATTCTCTGTGGGGCAGAAACGAACTTCGTACTACATAAAAACCGTATTTCGTACGAAACGAAATGTTAAGCATTGAAATGCCTGTACTGTTTTCTGGGACCAGAATTTTGCTTCGCGTAAATGAGAACTTCATATTAACTGGGTTCTTCTTAACGAGATTCGACTACCAAAATCGCACAATCAATATATCAGCAAGAAATTTTGTTTATGGGCATACAATGTACGACGTCACGTGACATGAAGGGGAATCATATTGACTAGCCACTGCCCTCTTAACCACTGTCCCTTTGCAATGGCACCCTTCTCCCATTCCTTCATACAGCATCAACCTCAGTGCGCACCAGCCACCGCCCTCTTATCACTGTCCCTTCGTAATGGTACACTTCTCCCCTTCCTTCCTTCCAACAGCTTCAACCTCCGCATACACCAGCCATTCAGTTGCAGTGGGGTATGTCCATAATGCAAAATAATGCCAAATTAGCTTAAGTCAACACATAAGTAAAAAACTCAAACCATCAAAATTAATGCAGCATAGACTAAGATAATGTCACAAAGACAACACAAAAAGAAAAAGCTATGAAAACACAATATGAACACAGTTGCTGTTTTCATACGTACCTACGGCCAATAATCGGTCAAAAACTGTGGCAGTGGGTAACTTTGAAACGAGCGCCTGCGCGACGAGTGTAGAACAAAGACAGGAGCTTAAACCTCCCTCCCTCCTCCCTCCCACCCTATTCCTCCGCACCGTATTAACCGCTGTTATAATACCACCCAAAATCCAAGAAAACCCTTTTCCCCGATTACAGAATGAAATTTGCTGTTTATCAATGCAAACGGCACATTATAATAAGTTCCCGACTGCGCAAATGGCGAGTTACGATGCCAGACAGCGAGCTGGCAACGTCGCAAGCCAGCGAGTTGACAACGCCGGATGAACATCCGGTTCGGATGCTGACTGTCGTGGGTCATTGTTTGTTCGGGTATTGTGTGCACGTGGTGTTTCAGCTTTTGGATACATTTGGTGATATTGCTGCTCTTTGATTTCGGCTTTTACTTCGGTTTTTTAGTTCGGATTGTAATTGGATTGACTGTATTGATTGTTGACAACCTACTTACGCAATTTTAATTGGATTACGATTTTATTTACGATTTGGACTTTTTTCTTTTGGTTTGTTGACGACCCACGCCCGCACCTTCGATTACAATTTTCGATTAATAATTTCGGGAAATGAGTGGAAACAAACGTAACGCGTTCACTCTTAACCAGAAGTTCGCGATTATTAAAGAGGTAGAGGATGGGAAACTCTCGAAGACCGAGGTAGAGCGGAAGCACAATCTGTTGTGGTCGATCCTGTTCACGATTTGGAAAAACAGAGAAGCGATCGTGAAAGCATTTGAAAAGGAGGGTCGCAATGTGAAGGCTAAAAACCTCGAAGGGTCAACCCATGCCGATCTCGAGAAGGCCGTTTTTGATTGGTTTGCCCAGCACAGAGCCCAAAGTGTACCAGTCAATGGGTGTCAAGTTGAAATAAAAAAAAATAGATACGTTACCAATCAGTGGCGGCCGGTCGATGTTTTGAGCTCAGTGCTGTGAATATAATTTCCTTCACCCCTTTCCCCGCTAAATCGCTATACTTTCTTTCCCTGTTAATAATCATATGTTTAACTCAAAGGTATAGGACTTTTGCTTTACATGTACTGAGAAATTGCTCTGAGTTTCATGGTTAGCAGTAATGTAGCCAATAAAGTGTGTTGTAAAAAAACTTTCAACCTAAAGATGTTATCTACAATGTATAGGTACTAGTTTAATACACAAGCAATTAATACCACTAACGGGAAGTTAGTATCCTACAATCTCAGTTTCTGTACGTTTGTTCTTACTGCGTTTCCCTCTGTGTTTCCTCACGATTAATGTGAACCCGACTCGTAGATAAAATGCCAACAATAGTGCATGTGAGACGTCTTAAGACTACATTAGAGTTCAGCTTGTTTAAATGCAGACGCAATTTTTTAACACACGCGAAGTAGGCGTACGTATATCTTCAGACTTGCTTCGGCATATCATTTTGGTACGATTAAGTAACTATTTCGAAAACTATAACTTAATAACTCCTTCAATTATGAAAACTAGACATTTCATGTGCTTGTCCACTCGAAAATCAACACATACACAAACCTAAAATAATTTTCCACTCACCGTCAAGCAACACAGAATTTTCACAAAAATTAACCAATATTGTAAAATTCGACTCACCAAATTATCCCATCATAAAGCGTCGGTAATGTATCCATTGCGCCAAAGACTATTAACGTAGATTCTACGGCAGTTCGTTATTTATGCACGGTATCACGTCACTGACGCCCACAACTTACAATAATAATACATAGTAACGTACTATTCATAAAAGTTATTCTAAGTCAGCTACACGTCCATGCGACACCGAAAATTACTTTGTTTACCAGTCTGTAATGTACAAACACGTGCGCGACGCCAGCGGCCATCATTCTCAACGCTCTGACGTAACTGTCGCGCGCTTGCGCAGTAGATAGCAGGGCTACTCTGCTCATTGCACGGAGCAGGTGTTGATAAAGGCGAGGTTCCCGCATCTCTCTACACCTAAGGCTAGGACAGAGGGTAGGAAAGAGGAGTGATAACCGTGCGCTAGTCCGTGGGAGCACCGAGTCAGGTTTACACCATAGAAAAGGGCGGCTTACACGAGCGAAATTACTTGAGAACATTCCGTCCGCCTATAAAACTTAGCGCAAAACAGTCAATCTATTATAAATAAAGGTTAGACGTATAAATTGTGTCACATTACCTGCAATTTAATAAAATTAAGTACACAATAACTTTGTAAAAGTTTACTCAGTGCTACAGCACGAGAGCATGGCCTTACGCACCGCCACTGTTACCAATACAAGTTTTTTTGTAATGCCATTACATGTTATAATTTTGAGCTTTCATAGGAAAATATATAATAAATTATGTAAAATTTTGAGTTATATTAACTGAACTACTGAAGAGTATGCTATCCATTGCTGCAATGTGAAATAATTTTCCATTAAAATTGCCCACCTAACCTTAGTAATAGACTTTTGTGCAGCCAGTACTGAAAACAAATTACCTTACTTGTCTGAAATATAAAAATATCCAAAACAAAATCACAACACACTCAGGACTCTATTGCAATGATACTATACCTTAACTGTTGACATGTTTTGATTGTTAGCTGGAAAGTACATGATGGTGGAAGGATACATAATGTTTTTGTTTAGATTGCCCTACTTTTTTATGATCTGTCAAATAATGGAATTCTTATACGGTGTGGACAGTAGAGGACGCTGCGCTGTGATGATGTGATGCACTATCTGGGTTTTAGTTCCAGTGCTGTTCACTAATGCTCTGTGCAGACTGGGTACCTATTGTATATGCTAGTTCACCCACTAACCATGATGCTCCCTTGTCTTGAGGAAAGATGATGGTGCACGCTTGCGTGCTTAACTGTTGCTTCTGCGGTCAGAGTTTGCAAAGAGTTTTGACTTTTATTTTAAGTATGAATTAACTACATATCTCTGGAGAAATAAGTTTATATGTGGCTAGTGAAAGTATATTTAGTACATTTACATTATCATTCATCGCCATTTTTATCAAAGATTCTTTCCCTCCTTCTCCTCCTATGAATTTTTGTACATTTTTTAAGGTTCCTAAATAAAATCATCTGGCTATCTTGCTGCATTCGTCATTGAAGTGTTTATTAAATTGGGGCTCTACTGTATGTTAAAGCTTACAATGTACAGTATAACCCTATTATGTGTTACTGCCTTTCATGATTTCCTGCTGGATAGTAAACCAATTACTTTCAGACTAGTTTTATATTTATACAGTACAACCATCATTAAAGAATATTCTATTTAGTAAAAAAAAAACCATACAACTTACTAATGATTTGGTCTTCAAACCCCTATAAGAACAATTCTTTTTTAACCCCCAAATGTCAAAACTTTAGTTCAAAACTGTAAAATTCCTTCAAGCAGCTAATTTTTCTTATATAATTTTGCTGAAAATATGGAAATACTTATATGCACAGCTTAAAAAATTGTAAATATATGTAAACAACTCTTCTTTAGTTACATGGCTTCATGATACTGTACACACATATTGTGCTTGTGGTGGCAGAATTCTATACTGTGGCTATGGCGAGGCAACCATGTTTGATTTTCATATTTCTGTAGTTAGCACATTCACAATGTACACCAACTGCGATGTAGGACCAAATTGTTTATTATTTTGCTTTTCCGTTACTGAATTACGGTGTCGATGGTCTTGCGTCCGTTCCTTCTCAGTTCAACCATGCCATGACACCCACCGTCTGATTGTAATGAAACTTTTTGTATTTGCTGTTACTACCAAAGAGTATGGAAGGGAGAAAGAGAGTTCACTGCCAGGTTAGACCTCTTTGCTTATTTCTGTTGTGTTTTTGGCTCGCTAATACTTCCAGAGGTACCAACCACGCAGCATGAAATTCTATCTGAAATGTGGCGTTTATTGGCCATGTTTGTTTACATTGTTTTTTACAAGAGTGTGCTAGTATCACAATCTCGTCGTTGTTGGAAATAAAAGTATTGGTAAAGGTGATGCCGTATATTAAATGTGTGTATGTAAATTGTCTTTGTGACTTGTTTTTAATTTGTGAGACCACAAAAAAAAATTACCTCGCCGGAGTGCGGATTTGAACTTACTTCCCTGTAGTTTCCACACGCTCACTACCACTCAACTATCAGTACACACTTGAAAACCAGTTGCTATGATCAGTATATAAGTAATCTTTGCATATTAAAAAAAATTCATCTTTTCATTAAAATTGTCTGTTAAATATTTCTTTGAAACTTTATATTATACTGTAAAAATTTTCTCTAACATGTCTGAACTTTGTAAAGGAACAAAAAACCTTCGTACTATTAATATTATTACCGGTACGCGAATTAATTGATATCGTATTATTTAATAAATTGAACATAAGTAATTTTATTCAATCAAACGTCGCACTAACTATATTTTTGTTCTAACATTTCAACATTAAAATTATGTTTACTCTCGTCTAATTTAAAATTCGTAACGGCTTTCACAAGTTTGACCAACGACGGCAGTGTAATGTTTAGTCAGGAAGTCTAACTCAGCGCCATAAATAATTGTTGGAGAATTTTCTCTATTTACGAAACACTTTAAAAACCTTCAATTTCAAAAAGTAACTTCTATTTCATTTAGAACAGCATTAATATCGTTAAAATGCTTAAGTTGCAAAACAATACTTCCAACTTTGAATCACATGTTGATGTTGGTACAACCGGAATCGTTAGTCGTAAATAAGAGAAGCATTTGCCCTATCTAGTGACAGGCCCCTGATTACTACCATGTTATGAAACTTTACCAAATTTTTTCTCCCTAGGCCTAGTAGTTTCTGAGGAAAAATTTGTTAAAGTTTGTGATTGAAATGCTTATCTGTTACAAAATTTGATCACATGCTATAAGACTACCGTATGTAGATTTCAGTAAGAAATATTACATTAAGATTGCTTCACTGATTGAAAACAAAATAGGGTAGAAATTATTAATGACTTGTTAACAGATTTTTAGGCCACAAACATTGATCACTTACATTAGCATTATCACAGTGTGTGGTCATGTGTTGCTGTAGTACAAGTTGTGCAAGGTGAAGAGAGTGCAGACTGGTCCTAAGGGAGTTCCCTTCCTCGTGACACATGATGGTAGGACTATCCGCTACCCAGACCCTGTCATCAAGGTCAACGACACCATTCAACTGGACATTGCATCTGCTAAAATCACAGACAGCATCAAATTTGAATCAGGTAAGTTTCTGTTCTCAACATAGCTGAAGATTACTTTATTTACAGGCACAGTAGATATTTCTGTGAATTGATGACAATAATTTTTTGTGTATATTTTATGATAGTTAAAACTACAAGGGAAAACTTACTATTGATAGCTTGCAGAAGAAAGCAATACAAACCGAGTTGAGGGAGAATTGCTGTAAACGGGTCACATTGCAATATACTTTCTGTATTCATTTAAATAAATGCTAAGGGTTTCCTTCCTCGGCCTAAAGTTGGGTAACAAGGAAAATAGTTGTGCTGAGCAAGTACAGAATTATTACCCAAGTCCATAAAAACCAGCATCTAAAATAAGTTTGGTAGCTGGGGTGCGGAGTTCTCGGGTGGTGTAAAAGCGACATTTTCCCTCAAGAAATTCATGTTTGACAAATATGAATTTAAAATGTATTTCATGTACATCTAATCTTCAGGAAGGTTGAACAAAATTAACAAAACTAAAAAAAGTTAACGTCAACATTTTATGAAAATATGTAGAACCGCAGCGATTATATGTGGAATCACAAAATCAAAGATATTTAAAGTTTAAAACGGATAGACAGAAACTTTCTACGTTCGACAACATTATATATACACACACACACACACACACACACACACACACACACACACACACACACAGGGAGTTGTTGTTATCTTATCTGCTACCACGTAGCAGTCTCTGCAATTATCTGACTGCTGCACGTCAGTCAGACGTATGCCCTGAAAAACGACTCTAACGAAAAAAAAATCTAACATACAATATATTGTACTGTATTTGTCGCCATTAAATATGACCCCACACATGAATCGAGTCATGATTTTAAAAGGTACAAAACTTTGGGGGGGGGGGGAATATTCATCCCTAGCCGAAATAAAACTTTTATCCTTTAGAAAAAAAATATTTAGCCGAAGGGGCGCATAGACACCGGAATAATTCGCAATGTACGGCGGCGGACAATGCAAGCAGCAACTGCTGCCCATCGTGCGCTAGGCCTACTTGGCAACGCTGGACAGAGCCAGCAGCCTCACCTTGCAAGGTCATCACATTCCTGCAAGCTGTTTCTGCCGCCCGGCCAGCCACCAGCTACTCAGCCACCTCTCGTAAATACAGTGGAACCTCGTTAAGACGAGAGTTGACAATGACGGCAGAAATTGTCGTTATAACAGATGCTCGTCTCAACCGATATTGCCGATAAATCGTCAGTTCTCCGCCTTCCCTTCCTCACCCCCCTCCCCCCTACCTAACTATACGTACTAGTGACACAAGCGTGTACCTATGCCGTGCTATGCGAGTCCCCAAAAAAATTAAACACCCTGGAACTCGAAAACCGCTGGAACGATTTTAACAACATATCGTATACGTTCACGCCATTACCTCCTCTGAACAACAAAACAATAAAATTTCAAAATATTATTGTTTTTCATAAAATCAAAAATTTCTTTTTTTTTTTTTTCCAAAAACAAAAATTTTTTGGGGTACTATATTCTCAGCGACGTAAAGTCAATGTCTTATAAACACAATAAAAAAGTTTCACCTTTATACCTTAACGTATACGTTAACATTCGTGGACGAATGACGATGCCGGGTGTTGATAATGCATCTGCTTATGTGAAAATAATACACACGTTAAAAAACAGTGGCACAGTATACGCACTTTAAAACATCACCTCTCGTAACATATTTTCATACAAGGAAAAAATTCTTTATGTATGAGCGAAAGAAAATAATTCTCATCTGAATGCTAAATTATAACGTTACGCTATCTTGCAAGCAAAACATGGCTGCGTTGAGCCTCTAGAGTAGCGTGGTCGCTGGGCCACCATGGCAAAGAAGCACGAAAAATCTGAAGCTTTGTTTGCAGATCGATTGCTTTCCGTTTGATTTCACTTGCCATTGCTACAGAAAGAGAAAACACGCGCGCGCAACTAACTCCAACCCGAAGACGATACAAGTTGTGAGGAGACAAAGGTAACACAATTTTCTTTGTGTGTACACGCGTCGATATACAGCCGACTCATCGCACAGTATTGATCACTGCTCATCGCTGTGGATGCCTGCTCCGCCGGGATTATCGTTTCAGAGTTTCGCGTCAAGAGCGCACCACCAGATGTACGGGACGCTGCGCACAATCGATTCTTTCTTGCAGCTCTCGATGTTCCCTCTGAGCGCGCCATGACTTGTTTACGTGACGCATTCCGCATACGTTCAGCCGTTTTTCTGTCGTTATAACGTACGCAACCGTGAAAATGCTCTCGTATTAAACGAATTAATTAACGTTATATTTAATACAGAAATTGACGGTGCATAAAAATACTGTCGTTATGGCCGTATTCTCGTCTTAACCCATACTCGTCTTAACGAGGTTCCACTGTATAGCGCTCAATTGAAAAAAATATTTCATTTATGTCGATTTTACAAATGCGCGCGAAGAAGAAAATACGTAAATGTAATCGTTAATTGTAAATGTAATTGTTAATAAAAAGTTATATTAATTCTTTTTGTCAGATTTCAAGATTATTTTCTACTTGACAAGTAGCGGCACACACAAATCTACGGTACCCAGATCCTAGTTTTCTCCGTCTGAGTCTTGCTGACGAGAGAATTGTTCTAGATGCGTGCTATAGTTGTATTGATCGGCAAATGGCACACGTGTCGCTGCGAGGCAAAAGTGGTCACAAATCTAACAGCCATTAAAATTATGAATGGTAAATTTGATCAAAAATACGGGCCATTTGTTTTGACATGCGACTGAACACTTAATCGCATGTCCTCTGCCCTCACCTGTTAAAACCATTTTAATAAACAGGAGTCCACGCTGCTGAAAGTAGATTCTTTCATTGCCTTGCGTTTATCCAAGCCACTTTAACTGTCTGCTGTTAAAGCAAATTGAAGAATTTTTTCACGCTTTTTTATTATGTCTTGTACTGTAGTGTTTTTAAACTTCGTATCTGCAAGTTTTGCAATTGTTTCCTCGTACAGAAACCTTTCTATAATTTAAATTTTACTTTGTATGATTAATACCACTCGCTTCACATTTGTGTGCAGTTCGCGACATGATTCCTAACACTAACGTTTTACAACAGTGCTACTGCCCGCCAAATTCTACGACTTAATCCATCAACTGCCGTGTGTGCACTCGCGCTGACCTCTAAAAAAGCTGCGCACCGCTCAAGTGTGATGTCGCCTCGCTGCCGCGTAGGAATGTACACTCCGCTGACATGGACAAGCGCGCAGAAGAGGACAGTTCGTTCAGATTAAAATAGCCTACTGCCTCAAACAAGTGAAAACAAGTGTGCCATACTGTATATTAATAAGCACAAATGTGAATGCTTAACAGACTATATAGACACAAACTTCTGAAGTTACCATAATTTCACAGGCTCAATAAAAAAATTTTTACATTGTAAAAAATAATTTGCATGATAAAAAATCGCAGATAATCCGCAAATCGGATGATCGAGTCGCGAATAATCAAGGTTCTACTGTGTATATATATATATATATATATATCGCATGTGAGGTCGTGATGCGAGTTTACCGTATTTGCCAGCGTGTAAAACTTTTTTTTTTTTTTAAAACCATGAATTGTCTTAATTTGCAGGGTCGTCCGTATGTTGGAACATAAAGTACAAACTCCTTCATATTTGTTGTCTTATATTTACTCACACAGCTTGTAATGGTATCGTCCACCATTAATCATGGAATAAAAGGGCAGTCAACACTTCAGCCCCAGTGTTAGGCCTAACTTGTCGGAGACAGACTCGGGGGTTCAGAGTTCATAGGTTCGAAAGAGGAGTTGGAAGGTGGAGCAAATAGTTTCACAAAGAATACCGCGCATCGTATCTGTGAATTTTACTTGAAGCTATTCGGTACGTTACAAACAATAGGCTGTGAAATAAATTTTCCACGTGGCTGAGATAATACCAAAATGTTTAACACTGGGGGGTTTCTGAGGGAACTGGGTGGTGCGTGCGCAATATCTGAGTCTATTCATCTTTTATCATACCTCAAAGAGGCCTCGATACTCATTATCACTGTTGGTCTTCACAATAAATCCCATCCGTCTGGTGGTTGCAAGTCCAGACTGCTAAATTCAACCGCAATAAATTACTGAAAACGTGACTGGTAAAATCCACGTGGTGTGAAGGTATCACACTTTGAGGCGAATAAACTGTAGACGGCTCAGCTCACCAGCATGCTTGGTGGCGCCATTGCCCACGTTTTTCCCGTAGATATGCCACGCACGTCCTACACCTTTGGAAGACGATCAAGAAAGGACGCCCTCAAAAATAAAATGGTCGACACTAGGGCGCTCCTAGGGCCAGTGTGACCAACAGTATAACCGACTTCCGGGCCTCTTAATTACAAAAAATATTATACTAAGCACACTGCCTCAAATTAAAAACTACACATTTATATAATATAACACTGAACTTCCACAGTTTTAAACACTCCAAAATTAGCTAATTGAGCTGTAAATAAAAGCCAAAATATGCCATCCACAAATAAAAGTACTATGGTGCGTGGACGTGATCTACCGAGGGGTGGAGGATGAACAAAGCTCAACCATCGCTATGTCACACATTCCAAAAGGAAAACCACATCGTTCCCTTCAACAAATGCTGGCCCGGCGCCATGATGTCGCCTTCAAGTATCCTGTCCTTGCATACAACCGAAATTCATGAATTACTTGGCCTGATAAAAATTATGTCAAAAAGTTACTTAGAAAACTTACAGCAAATGAAAAGTTGAGTAAATGAGTAGCAGTAACATAGTTACAACAAAAAATATCAAGCATAAAATTATTACATTTTAGTGAAACTATGTGCTTTCAGACTAATGCTACCTGAGTCCACAATCCACAGTCCTATTTGCATTACTCTTGAACAACATTCTACTGATATGCCTCTGAATCAAGATAGTTTGCTACATTTATTTTAGACAAATCCGTAACCAGCATATTCCACTACCATTATATAGTTTATTAAGCTTGCCAGTGAACTGAACTAAAGCCACATCCAAGTCAAACAATAAATGGCACAAATAAGTGAATTACAAATAAACCTATGAGCAACCCCTCTCTTTATGTGTGTTTTAAAGTGGTTCTTGATTCTTAGTTTACTGCATTTTATTATCACAAACCAGTCACACACTCGGTGAAACGCTCGCTACGTACATCTCACTGGTAGTGGCCTCAAGTTACTGGGCAACCTATACTTGGAGGGCCTCTCACATATCAAGGCCTGCGGCACACTGGGTCCTTCATTTAATTAAAAAAATCACAGAGGTGAGCATGCTGTTGCGAGTAGCCCATGTAATTTGGAGGTTGGTTCGTGGACATACACATTGGCTCGCAATGCAAAACCTTTACTGTTAACTTAATCCTAATTACTTTGTTTAATTCACTTAGGTTAAAATTTAAGGTCATGTGAATCGCAAGGTGTATTTGTATATCAGTGTAAATTTTTCACTTGTGTGAAGTCTATACTCAGCTAATAAGTGTCTTCTTGAAATATCAAGGAGATGGCGGCAGCAGCAATGGTAGTGTCAGTGAATGTCCGAAGTTTACGAAGTTAAGATACGTATAGACGTAGTAAAATTCTGTTCAAAAGATTCTAACGGGACTGAAAAATTTTAATTCGTAGCTAGGATAACTTCTTAATAGGGCCAGATTTCTATGTTTGTACGAAATGTTAGTTGTGTTACCAGGGACAATATACGTTGTCTGACAGGTCCTTGTGAAACAGCGTTTCACAGATTGGGCAGGGTTCCCAACAACAGGGAAGACAGGGAAAATTCAGGGAAATTAAAATGGGTTTAACACACAGTGAAAATTGAGGGAAATTACATGTTAAGAAGAACAAGTTTTAATAGCCAGCTAGGAATAAGCAATTTGGTTGCTAAAATGTTTCCAGATACAGTAGAAACTATATGGATCTTTTTCAAGGGACCAGAAGAAAAAAATGATGCATGTGGACTTGCCTCTTTTTTTTTTTACCTAACCTCGAAATCTGAAGTTGTACTTTATGTGCTTAGCTGACTGACAAGATAAAACACAAGAAAACTCTCCACAAGTTATTATTTATTACGCTAACGTAAATTACAGAGGAAAATAAAAAAAATGCAAACAGGAAATCAAGAACATTACTATCATTATTTTTAAAGCCTTTTAAATTTAAATATTACGTATTTACGAGTGCAATCGTGAACCGTTACATAACCATCTAAACATGCTGCACTAAAATGGAAATTTTTAAAACCCGTCTGATTATAATAAAACATATTCAAAATTGTTTAGCAAATTTTACGTTATAGTTGCCGTTAATTGCGCTAAAAACAAAGATAAGTGAAAGAACGTAAAGAGATTAAATGTTTCCAACTATGGCAGTGGTAAAAACAGCGATCGATAGAGTCCGAGACAATCGATAGTGCTAGCGGTGGCATTTCTCTTCTTGCCGCCATATTGAATTTATTGTGCCGTGAGCGCAAGCGTTATATGCGATCACGGTCATTCTCCAATGGCTTTGCATGTAATCACCAACGTAGCTGCGATGTTTTTCTGTGTTCTATTTCCAAACAAGTTTATATGTCCTTTCTTCCTTCGTTATCTGTGACTCTGACATCTCGTGTTTATAATGTTTTCGGTTGGCTAAAACCGTAAACAGCGGGAAAAATAAAATTTTGATGATTTGATATGCAGGAAAATTTAACAGTGTATTAATTTAAACGGTACATGAAGAATAAAGTGCAAATCGCGGGAAAACTTAAATATCGGCTGGGCGTGTTTACTTTATGGGCAGCCACGATTGTATTTTACAGTTCGCTAGAACTGTTCGTTTTAAATTTACACTGTATGTTGAAATTAATTATAAAAACGATTGATACGCCTAATTTTTGTCTGCGGAATAAGATATTTTGAACTATGGATGCGGGAAAATCTATACTTACGAAAACTATTGATGTGGACTTCTTAAACCTTGTTTTAATAGGAACATTTTCGGGACCAACAAAAATAAACGATAGATACGGGAAAACGATGGAAATGAAAACGATGCAATGAGTTTCTACTGTACTGTAGTTCCATTGCACAAGAGATTCAGCTTAGCAGTACAAACAAGACTGCATGCTTACCGTATTCACCCATGCACCCCTCGCACCCATATAAGCAGTGCACTCCATTTTTTTCAATTGTGCCCGTTTCACGACACAATTTATTACTAAATAAGCAAAGGCATGTATCGTATCACTCAAGCGGGTCGCCAACGGCAACGGGCCTGATAAAGCCAAGTATCCTTGTTACCCCCACACCCACAGTCGCAACACACGCTACTAATGGCAGATCAAACAGGGCACTCAAGGTACTACACTACTTTCAGGAATACTCT
>PNEQ01019411.1:0-52369 GCA_003012365.1 Medauroidea extradentata
GGTGTGTGTGTGTGTGTGTGTGTGTGTGTGTGTGGGAGAGGACGTGTGAGTGTACATGTGCAGGTGTGTGTGTGTGGGAGAGGACGTGCGAGTGTACATGTGCAGGTGTGTGTGTGTGTGTGGGAGAGGACGTGCAAGTGTGCATGACGCAGTGTGTGCGTGTCTCTGTCTCTCTCCTTCACTCTCCTCCCCTAAAAACTTTTGAACCAGTTGGCTGAATTTCATCAAATTTTGTGCAAATATAGTACTTTGTAACCTGACTTGACTTTCATATATTTTGTTTCTGCCCTGTTCAGATTTTCACAATGGCGGCCATTTTTAACATTTTCAAATCAAGCTAGGTTTAAGAAACCATACTTTAGAATTTCACCAAACTTGGTGCATATATACTGCATACAAAGCTGACTTAATGTTTGTGTATTTCATTTGTGTTTCCTTATTTTCAAAATGGCTGCCCGTTTTATGTTTTAGCATGGTATAACTAACATATCCTTGGAAATTTTTTTTATACTTTTGCCTTATCTTGTTCATCCTTTTGTAATATTTTGAAAACAGTGGCTATTTTTTTATCTTTATGATAGAAAGACATATCAGAAAGTGTTTTCCTAAATTTTATTAAACTGGGTACTTGTATATTACTTAGTAAGCTGATTTATCTTTAGTAAATTTTATGTATCATGCATCTAAATGTTATAATTTATTGTTCTCAGATTACATTAACAATTTAACATTTGGGGTTAATTGGCACCCACTTTAAAGGAAAGTAGTCTTATCAGTTGTGCAGGTAACTTATTAAATTTTCTGAATTAGTTTATAAATTTAAAATTCCCTAATTGCATAATTATCTGAAACCATTTTGTATTTTGTCGTCAAAGAAAGAATTAACATAGTATACAATTTTTTGTAACAAAACTGTTAAACAGTTTTTCGATATCTGCACTTGTTTAGGATTTAGAAAATAACTGTCATAAAATCAGTTTACCATATTGAATGATTAAGTTTTTAATTTTTTCTAAATTCTGATAGAAATAATTTTATCTGAGATTATAGTATAAATTCTATTTACCATGCAGTATAGTAGATGCATTGCAATTTAGCTGTTAACTAATATTTCTGTTACGGTAAGCATGCTAAGTTTTTTTTACATTCATAATTTGCCGAACTAATTATGAGTGAGTGATAGATTTTGGTCAGCACTTAACATCGAGGTCTTTAGCGCGGGTGAGGGGTGACATGAGGTGAGTATGGAGCAGCGCCAGATTGAAGGGGCAGGGGAAACGAGATATCCCAGTGAAAACCTGCAGACTAACGGTATCATCCGGCACGATTCCAACATGCGAAAATCTGGAGACCGACCCAACCGGGAATTGAACCCGGATCACCTTGGTGGGAGGTGAATTGTCTGATCATTTGGCCACTGCGGCACGACCAAACTAATTATGACCTAATTGTATGTTAACAGATTAACCACAGTGCCTCTACTGTAGATCAAAGTAAATAGAATTTGCAGCAAAGTTGCAAATTAAACGTTTTTTACCGTAGCATTAAAAATAATAAATAATAAAATTAAAAGTGGTGACTTACAGAAGCCGTACGTATATTATGTAAAGGGGAGAACAAGAATGAGATGAAAATAACTTGCTGCCAGTGAAGTAGGCCTAAACACATGTAATTCTAACGTAAGAAATATATATTAAAAGTTAAAACGTAGTAAATCCAAATAGGTTATTTATATAGGAAGCATTCAAACAGCAGCAATAGAGTTATGTAAAATGTAGGTTAAGTTAATAACATTTCTATTTAGTATTTTACTGTCTGATTCTTACATTAAATAACAAATTTGTTGATTCAAGTTACAGGAGAATAATCAATAAACTAGGAGTTCATTTTCATGCTGTAATCGATAAAACTGAAGGCACAGCCGAGTGTCGATGAGTAATGTCACAAAAAAAATTAGCATACCGGTATTGTTTTGTAATACCGTTATTTTACAAGTAAATGTTGTAGCATCGTACGTCTTGGCTTATAGTTTTTCCACACATACACGCTTAAATAAAAGCTGTGAGGGTTTTTATTTGACAAAACAAAACTCAACACAGTCTCGCTGTAGACCACAATAACAGCTGTGCGGCCATTATTTGAATCGCTTAAATACTGTACTTATCTTTATAAATAATTACAGTTTTGGTTTTGTGAAGATAATATACTGGTTATTTATTTCCTACTGTGTTTCGGTTAACTGTCACTCCCATTATTTCTTATTTTACATCACGGTGCAACAGCGACACATTAGGATCTCAGATCTGACTCACCTCTATAATTCAGCCATGGCTGTACGCTGCACTCATTAGGAATGGGAGGGGATTGATATCCCACACTTTGTGTGGGCTTGTGCCGTCATATTTTTTAAACTGGCAAAAATAAAATATGAATAGACCTTAACAGAAACTTTTTATTTTCATTTATTTTACTGTAGCAGTAAAAATCTCAGAACATATTTTTTTCATATTATTAGAGGATAACAATGTTCTTCAAAAACAATGATACATATAGGCCTATTATTTGTCTCATCTGAGTGACCATTATAGCATATAATACCAATGTGCTAAACAAGATTTAAATCTTATCTTTCAGTTTGCTGGTCTGATAAGAAATAAAATTCAATTGAAACAAAAAATTTTTCTTGGGTTTTTTCTAAGTGCCTGAATAAACCAGTCTGGTTATTTCGATGGCAATGTCTGCATTGGTTTTCCCTAATTTAGACTAACATTGGTGACGTTACATAACTACAGTTATTTAAAACCATCGTAAAAGTAAATGTTTACTTTGGCATGTAAGTATAGGTGCTGCATGGTAGTTTGATATTTTCTGGAAGTGTGAAGCTCGTTCCTGTCAGTATCCGTACCCCTCTTGTTAAGGGAGAACACTAGCAGGCGTGTATCTGCCCTTGCTGAGGTCATATCAAATATAACTCCCTTTTAAGAGCAGGGTAAAAGTAGTTGAGGAGAAAGACCAAATGTATAGCAATCTGATGCCAGTACGAGTAATGGTAATCCCTGTCACAATACACAAGGTCTACGAGGCAACAGAAATTATCAAAATATTTGTTAAAAAAATTATACTGATATTATAAAATAAGTTATGCCCCCAAGGGGCACCATATGGTTCATACACTGGATATATAAAATAATAATAAATACAATCACTTAACTCCTTAACAGTGATGTCCAATTATAGTCGAATATACAAAATGTTGCTTAATTACGACATTCGACTTTAGTCGAACACCGACTTTAATGACTCTGTAAGCACTGTGTATGTCGTTTTCTCACTTAAAATCAACCAAAAATTATTTACAAAAAAAATTTTTTTAGAATTTTTTTATACTTTTTTGGCATATTTAAGATTTTTTATCCCTCAGCATAAGAGTTAAGTCCCCTTTGCTAAAAAAAATTAATTATCGTTAACTTAAAATTGCATTTTGGATATATATAAAATGTATATCAGATCAGTGGTAGTAAGATAAGTAATGTATCTGTGGAGTGCAAAAATGGATTAACTACAGTGCTATATTGCCACATTTTGCATGTGAAGTGTCATCGTAAAATATTCTAACACTAAAATTTTCATCTCCAATTTGGCCCAGAATTCGCATAGTGTGCTTACTTTGCGTTTGTTTCTGTACATCCTGTGTGTGTGTCGTTAATATCTTCCAAAAATTATTATTTTTGTTAGTCTTCTTGTTTCCAGTTGTTAATTTAAAAAGGGTACAAATATTTAACCAGAACAAAAAAAGTTGAAATTTGAATGTCACAGTATCGACATTAGTTGTGCCAGCCACAGAAGAAAGAAGTCGCCAGGGATTTTCTTCATTGGGCCGACCAGAAAGTGTGACTCCACAAACAGGAGTGGAATTCCTCACTAGAGTCGTGACAAGATTCGAGAAGCTATTTTTCAAAGGCGAGGTGCCGTAAAACATGGCTCAGGAATCGCTGTGTTAAACAAAAAAAAATTTTAAGAAAATTAATTAAGGAAAATTAAATCATTGCTCATGAAACAAAAGACTTTACAGAAGGCAGATCATTTCAAGTGGTCATAATGTCAAAAAGATTAAATGCAGCTGTAAAGACTTGCTGATTTCATGGCTGACCATTAAAAGATAAAAGAAGATCAGTGATACAATATGCACTAATCAACAGAGCGCAGTGGTCATTTCACTTAGCGGTTCAATATGTCATATCGCATAGTGAAACTGATACGAGTAAATTGTAGAGCCGTTACAATTATGCATGGTAGCCATGTTGCAGTACTTCTTGAAACATTATAATTAAGTTCAATATTCTTTTAAATAACATGAGGAATATAATTTACATAATATTGCAAACTAAATACAATGGCTTGAGTGTATAGGTGTTAATTAATGTTAAACACATGTTATTAATGGAAAAATTTGTGCATATACAAATATTAAAGAAAATAACATGATTATACATGGCAAACAATTAAATTGGCATCAGATTGTGGACACTTTGCCATCTTTCCTTACATCAATAAATTGTAACAAAACCATTAAAAATTGGTTAATAATAAATAGTGCCAAAATGGCACATGGGTCCTGCTGCCAGCTTGGATCTGTTGTCAGACAACCATATATATATATTTCTGCCAAACGTCAACAACAACATTGAGACATGGGAAATGGTATGTGACCTATCACATGACAATGTTATTGTAAGTTATCTGTCAAATAGACATGTCACTAGTGCAAAAAAAATTATTTCAACCACTGACTGAATAGTAGTTGTGAATTAAAAAGGCTGTTCTGTACTTACCCATTATGATACTGCATTTAAAAAAAAATTCAAGGCATTTTTTTAAAAACAAAACAATATTAAAAAAAACTAAAACCCTCCTGTACACTACATATTCAGTCACACAAAAATTAATGTGTTGTTAAATGCTATATTTCTGAAATACTATGGCTACTACACTATTACAATTGTTACAATTGATCCATTGAAAAATTCAGAAGTAAGTTAATATGGCGAAAAGAATACAGGTACCTATACAAGATGTAGTTAAAATGGTCCTGAAAATATTTTTTGTGTTAATTCAACACATATTTCAATAAATGTAAGTTACAAATTTGTACCACAAAAAATTGGAGTTGATATTCTAAAGGAGAAAATAATGTGTTGGGGGGGGGGGGGGGGAAGTATTATGTTTTTTTCTTTGCGGGAGTAACAAAATCAATCAAACTGACTTGTAGGACTTCTGAAATATACTGGCAATTTTTTTATAGAACATAAGTACTCTATGTTGCCTATGTCAGAAAAAAATTAAATGTACATATGTTATGTACACCAATGGTGTGTACAATAAATTAACCACAGCTAAATGTCAACATTGGTATGTAATGTTATTTATCACAATTTAAAAGTGTAGAGGGTACCATTAGGAATAATAATGATAGTAATAATGATGAAATTTATAATTGTGACATTTAACTGTGTACCTACCATTCCTAAACTGTGTAGCTATGTAGCATGTTTAATATCAGGGGTATAGCCAGGAGGTAGGATATCAATACATAACCAGGGTGTCGACACATCTGGAAAACAGGGAAATGTCAGAATTTTTCTTTTCTGGAAAAGTCAGGGAAAGTTACCTGAACACCTAAAAGTCAGGGAAAAATCTCGAAACACTATGAATTGGCTGTTTTACGAGTTGTATCTTTATGTGTTATGCAAAGATGGCACTGCGCCGCCAGTAACAGTAAATGATGTACTACGTAGCTTGTCTGCAGAGCGTGCTAGTACTAAATGTTTCGTTAGAGCTGGTCTAGAGTGCAGCACATGTTGCAATTATGTAAGCTTTATGAAAAGTGATTAGGTAGGTTGCACGGGTAGAGTAACCTGAACTTGTGTCTTTTATAGTTTATCATGGAGGTAGGAGTATGTACTGTATTGTAACCCAAGTTAGGTTTGTGTGCGGCAGAAGAGTGAACAGATTTTTTTTTTTTTATTATTTGTTTGTTCGCAATGCGTCTAACCTAAATCGATCTGGCGTCAGGGTTACGCGGTGCGTGCAAAGTTTTGTAAATGTTTTATGTTATCAGTAGCAGTTGTCCATGTTTAAATTAGTGTTAGTGTGAAACGTTGGTTATAAATTGATTGCGGGTAAAATATAGTTTCAGTTATTGCTGACATTTTTTATTCTGTCTAACAATTTGTTAAGTGATCGTGTTATATAAACTACGTGACAAAACAATATGTGTATGTGTACTCAGCAGAGAGTGGTGGCAAATTGGCTGTGTATACTTACAGGTACGTACAATTGATTTTGTTTTGTTAGTTTGCTATGGAATACCGTTTCGAGCATTTACAATTACGGGTTTGTTTAGTAATTTATTGTACATATTTTTTGTTTTTATGTTGTATGTTGTATCAAGATCATGTTTAAAATAATGTGGTATTTTATTCATTATAATTTTAAAGCATTCATTGTTATTTATGTTTTATAGTAATGTTGTAAAAAAGCTTTCAATATTTTCATGCACTTGTGTTTCAGTACACACTAGGCACCTGAAAGTTGATATAAAGTATAGTCAACACCCGATTATCCGCTCTAATGGAGGGGGCCGATGCCTCTGATAATCCAAAATCTCTGATAATCCAAAATCTCTGATAATCAGTTTTTACCCTTTCTTAGATCTCAGGAGTAACAAAAATTGTCCAATTCATTCCTGCAATAAAAGGCAGCAATTTAATACAGTAAACTCTCGATTATTTGTATTTATGATTAGGGCATATGTGCTAATAATCTAAAAACAAATGTAATAAAATAATCACGGATATCTTATTTATACAAGATGAAAATCTTGTTAATCCATTCATGCGTGACTAGCGGGACAATCTCATTAACCCATTTATGAGCGAAGCTAATTGTTTCGCCTGCTGGAAAAGACTTAAACCTTCTTCAAGACCTTAAAATTTGGTTGTGTGCACAACACGTTGGTTGGTTAACATTATGTGAGTAATCACAGCATGTACATATTTATAAATAACCAAAATGTTTTTTCAAAAAAAATTTAATTTTTCAATCTATTAAAGTGAAATATTTTGCGCGGATAATTCACAAATCGGATAATCCACACATGGATGATCGGGAGTCTACTGTATGTTTATTTGTACAAAGGCAAATGTGTTCACATGTTTAGTCCTTCAGTTGTGTTGAAGTTTCATAATTGCTTCTGTGATTTATTTTTATGTAATTATGTGAACCTAATGGTCAATGTTTTAGTAAATATGTGCATCTTATATTTGTTATAAATTAATTCAGTCCTTCGTCATGTATCAGATGCCACATACCTACAGTAACACACAAAATCAGGAGTCTGACGACATCATTTTAAAGTTCTGAGGGAAGGTCAGGGAAAAATTATAACTTTTTGTCTGGAAGACAAGGAAAAGTCAGGGATTTTTATTCAGCTAGTTCTGTAGACACTCTGATAACCCACCCCCTCCTCACCTGAACTACCGCAAAAAAAAACAAAACTAACTGTTAGTGTCTAACAAATAAACGTAAGTGCAATAACTCCAAGAAAACAAAATCAATGGTTATTCTGTGTATGTGTGTGTGGGTTTGTGTGTGTGCATAACACTCTGCAAGCAAAATATCCCCTTATCACCCCAGGAAAAAATTCCGGCTATGCGCCTGTTCAAATTCCAAGTATTTTCCCCATATTTCACTGTATACCTGGATCCATATTACCAAAACAACTGCACAAATAGCCAGTTGGACAGTTTTAAAAAAATTAATTAACTCTGAATGTCTGTGAACATCGTAATGTGCTTGTGTAAACACACAAATTAATTGTCCTACACAAATCACATTTGTGAATGTTCATAGCCTTTTATCTGAAGAAAAAGTAGGCTTATGAGATTTAAAAAGTAGTTATTGGCATACTGTATAAACCTCCAGACATATCGTACTAAGAATTAGCTTACCTTGAATATACCCAAACCTTGCCATCTTGCAATAGTTAGAGCTCAGACGCTGGGAACTGGCCCACCAATATATCATGGAATCAAGACAACTTCCAGGCGTCAATATCAGATAACTCACTTTTCCTCCTCCCTATTCATAGCAAGCCATCACAACCAGACCTACATTACTGCCCCATGTTTGGATTTCCTGCCGTGCTTAGTTCGCCTTCCGGCTGCTAGGCTTACAGGTAACGGAGCACACACTGCTGCTGGATTGCAATGTGCCATGTCTTTCTGCCCGAGGAAGCCAGTTTAATACTGGCGAAACGACAAGACCGTGCTTCCGCGGAAAAATGTGTGTCGTCCCTTCGTGTGTGTGTGCCTATTTACAAGTATCAACTGTACGTACTTGTACTGCTGTCTGTATATTACTCTGTTAGCTTAGCGGCCTGTTTCCCGCCATTCTTGTATATTACATTTGATATAATTATTGAGTCTCTAATTCCATAATACTGTAATATTATTTGCTTAGGGGATTTCCACATAAATATTCTTAAGTCAGCATCAGCTGTAAAATATCTCAATGAAGTTATTTCAACTTACAGGTTGAAACAAATAGTCTCGGTCTCGACTCGAATTATTCTGACAAGTGAAACTTTAATAGACGTAATACTTATTAACGACAATATATCTGTTTCTTACTGTGAACAGAACTGTATTCTCTGATTCACTGATCAAAACATAATTTGTTTATCTATAACTCTCTTCAGTCTGATTATAAAAAACAAGCGAAACAATACAAAGATCACAAAGATATTTACAGTGAAGTATTCATTCGGGAATACGGAAATATATCCTGGAGCAGTGTATACAATGCGGGACCAATTGACGTGAACCACCGTCCACGTTCCTATTCTAGACAGTTTGCTCTGCTGCCCTCCCGAGTGAAGGTCCTGCACTCGCGACCCAACGAGGCTACTCCAAGGGTTACACAATGCAGACCTGTAGCAAATAACCTTTCACTCACGTTGGCATTGGGTGCAGCAGATAGGGAATATATTAATTAGTGGCCACACCTGCTTTAATTAATGTATTTCTCGGGAAACCTTATGAGTGTGAGAGTCATGAGGCATGTGTTCTGCGGTAGTGCCAACATAACACTTGCAATGGCATCTGTTTTAGTTTTTAGTTTTCTACTCATGTCATTTATTTCGTACATATTTTTCTTAATCAGAGTGTATTGTATGTATTATAATTTTAATTGATATCTGTTCTGTATGTAAGTTTTGGCGGGCAATGCTGCGCTACTAGAGTGCGTCCCGCCACTTTGTCGGCAGTCCTGCCTCAGACGTTCAAGGGAGCACATGTGCGGGTGGTTCGCTCTGTGACGCCATCAGTTGTCCGCTTGTGTCGTGACTTGCGTTGATCTGTAGAATAGCAAAGCATGCATTAAAATCTGTAGTAAAATTATATACGTGTATACATTTTTTGTTTATTTGACGTGCCACGGCCGCTTCATGTACAGTGCTGACAGTGTGATCCTGGCATCGCCCTGGCCATAACAAGGGCGCAACAAATCGCTAGTCACTACTACGCAACAGCGACGCTGCAGGGGGTAGCCACATGGCCTTCGACCACGCTCTGAGGTAAAAGAGTCTCTGCTCGAGTTTCGCTGAGCTCCTCACATTAGCGAAACAGGCGCCTAAAGGGTTTTCTCCGCATCCTTCCCTGACACAGTTTACTTACAACCAACCCCCTGCTTCCCCAAGTCGCGTCATATGGCGCCCTTAACTAGTGGGGCTTTTGTTTTCGTTACATCGTTCTGTTGTAAATAATACAACCTATGTCTGGTTTCTTATGCTGTGTCTTCTCTATTTTCAATCGTGGTATCGTCGTATGTCCACCGTAACTAAGGGAGCCTATTGTATATATATTTTCATGTTGTGAACGTGCTCTGTGTAATGTATACCCTAGAAATCAACATACAAACTTGTTACACCAATCCTACGAGATTTTCTTTTGCTGTGGGCTGCATCTGCTTAGGGCCTACATGGTTTTTTTTTCATGCAGTTTCACGCACACCTCTGTCGCGTAGTGCGACACTAACTGCTCATGTCACGTATTTATCTGTGATTTGTCAAATGACGTACAGTATTGTTTCGTTGAGCACCTGTTGTATATAGCATGTTATCATTACTGTTTAAAAAAAAATGACAAATAGTGTCCGCCACACAAGTGATTCACTCTTCTGTCATTCCACAACTCATTGATAATATTATTGCCACCAAATTAAATCCCAAGGCTAAAGGTTCTGAGATGACACGGACGACACTTATTTTCTTATTGACACATGAACCCTGACCTAAACCGTTTTTTCTCTCTCCTTTCTTATCTCGCTAATTTGACTATGCCCGCTTAGCGACAGGGACCCGGGCCACCCATGCTGTGACGTCACCATCATCAGCTAACCCGCAGCAGGTCCGGGAAGCTAGTCGCCATTCTCCTGGAACAGGACGGCACGTCCGCCACAGCGTCCCTCTAGTTTCACCCCCGTCCTCCCGCCAAACCACGGGAAGCCGGGTGAAACATCTGCTCTGTGTCTGTGTGCGTGCGCGCGTTCTGGCGTCACTCGGACAGTCTCTACCGCCTCCACCCCCTCCCGCGCCGTGCATGAAGGGTGAGAGCCGCGGGCCGTGAGGTCCGTCGACCCGGTGAAGAACACAGCTGATCGGGATGACTGCCACCCCGTGGTTTTCGTGTCGCGATGACCGTGGACGTGTAAATTATCAGACAGAAAATGGGTTACAAATACAATTATGCAAGCTGTGTGTACGCCCTGCACTTCTACCCAATGACTTTCGTGCGCCGACAGAAGTTTGTCAGTGTTCCAATCCTGCGTTCGTGTCACGCCTCCGCGGGATGATGGAATGTACAAACCGCGTGCTGATCGGGAACCAGCCACCTGCTATCTCCGCGGGTAAACCGGCTCTATTGTGTAGCGATTGTGTCAGGCCTACCAAAGTCCGGGGTACCGCCGACCCTGTTACAAGTCGTCACTCATGTCAGTGCCCGGAATATACAAACTTAACTTTCCCTATTGCTGGGCCAACCATAAAAATTATGCGCCGTTGCGCTAAAAATGAGTGCCGCAATAGTGGGACAGTTACCCTTGGTTGCGCTCTGTGTTCTCGTGTATACCACGAACATTGTATTTCCACTATTGAGAAAATGACTGTCACACCCGACAGATTTTTTCAGTGTTCACGCTGTACTACGAAACTCTTACAACCTACAGAATTCGTGTTTCCCACTTTAAGACCATCTGTAGCGACCGCGGACCGGTTACTTCAGCAGGCTCGCCAAACGACCACCGATCGTATATGTGGCGGAACCGACGATGCCTTCTGCAGTGGCTGTAACACGCACATCTCAACACAGCGCACTTTCCTGGAGGGATGGCAACAACACGGAGAACAATATCTCTGCAAACACTGTCTCGCCTACCCTCGACTTCAGCTATCTCGTACACCGCTGTTTGTAAACAATCTGCCATCGCCCGCGCTTTCGTGCGCGCACATGGCTCACCCACCAACTGTCAACACTGGGTGGCCACGCCCACATCTGGCGGAATCCACGCCTCTCTCTAGCATTGCGCCTGCGGCCAGGGCGGGATCAGTCGGCACCACACCAGCTAAGTTCCAGTCATTGCCGTTTTTCTCCGGGTCGGCTGGTGAAGATCCCCAGGCATACATAAACGACTGCATAAACTGATTAACTAGGTACGGAGTGTGCGAGGAGGAGTAGCCAAACTGTGTTGGTAACCAGCTGACTGGCGAAGCACGTCATTGGTGGCGTTCTATTAGCTTCTATGAGATTTCCTGGCTGGACTTTAATAGGGCTTTCCAGTGCCGGTTTGTGAGTACTTATTCCTCATTACAGGCTCGGAGCTGTGTCATTCTTGAGGAACAGTCATCTGGTTAGACACTTACAGCATTCGCCACACGTAAAATAAATGCTGTGCAAAAATTTGAACAAAACCTTTCAGAAAGGGTAGTGTTGGAGATTGTGGCATCTACTGCGAGACCAGAGTTCGGTGCGGCCCTGGCTCCTTTGATTCATAGTTCCGTTGATGACTTACTGAGATCAATAATTATTATGGACCTAAACCGTGGAGAACTGTACCGCTCCAGGAATCAACCGTGCCGTGCACTTGACGAGAGACTCTGTGACAATGCCGCCTGCCTAAAAGGTGAGAGTGAAAGTGAGCGCAACCCTTCTTACCCCCCAGTGCATTACAATCGCCGTCCAGCTGACAACCCGCCGCATGCTCCGGGCCAGAGTGGCTCAAGTACTGGTCGCCATCCTGGTAGCGCACCACGTCAGCTGCCACCAACCCCGTGGGACCTCTGTGAAGGAGGACACTACCACTGGAGGCGTGAATGTAGAAACCACATCGAGGGTGTTACCCCTCGATATGGCAGCAACCCACCTCCGGGAAACGGCCAGTCGGGGTAGTGCGACCAGACGTCATCTGCCCCAGGGTAAGTCAAAATCAACATGGACAAACTATTCAACAGATTATCCTGAACCAAATTTTTAACAATACAAGTAGAATGATTAGAATTCCAGTTCTTATTCAAGGTAAACCATGCCGAGCTCTCGTCGACACCGCTACCTCTCATAATTTCGTGCGCATGTGTTACATAGATGTACACAAATTGTCGCCAGCTACTGGTATCGTGCAACTAGCCACTATTCAGCACTCAGGTGAGACCATGGGGGGAGCAGTCATTACAATCAGGATACGCGATATTGAGACCACAACAACAGCTTTAGTGTCCGCGGACTTGCGTGAAGATGCTATCCTAGGTATACCCTGGCTCACCGAACAAAATACTGTTGTTGAACCAGCAGCATTACATATTCATTTCGGTAAGGGCAAGAGTGTATTCATTTCAGTAAGGGCAAGAGGTGCACTGTGTACAACCTTGACCCACGTCCCGAGTCTCAAACTCCGGACATCAAGTTGGACGACTTAGACCATGATGTTCCACCACAATTTCGGAATGCTGTAAAACGCTTAATGAGTGAACGGCGTGACGTATTCGCAGCGGCCGACCCTCTGCGCCGCACTAATGTAGCCATGCACTCTATCCCTCTAGTACATGACCAGCCAGTGTATGTACCACCACGGAGCTACCTACCTCACCAGTGTAGGATTATTAAGGAACAGGTTCAAGAGATGTTGGCCGAAGGCGTTATTGAGCCTACTGACAGTAATTATAACTCTGTGATTACACTAGCGCCTAAGAAGGATGGGTCGTGGAGATTCTGTGTCGATTTTAGATCTATTAATCAGATAACATCTAGTGCAGCACCACCTCACATAAACATACGCGATTCCTTGTGTGCACTTGGCCATGCCAAAATTATGACGTCTCTAGACTTGAGATCGCGCTATTGGCAGGTTCCAGTGTCGCCTGAAGACCGCTTTCAAGACTCCTGATGGCCGCCGTTTTCAGTTTTGTGCCATGCCATTTGGGTTGAAATGCGCGCGCCTTCTACGTTTTAAGCAAATAATGGTCCGCGTGCTTGACGGATACATAGGCGATTTCACCCTGGCTTACCTTGACGACGTGATCGTGTGGTCAGAGACATGGGAGGACCACATACACCACCTCTCATTGGTGCTGGAACGGCTGGCAATTAATAAATTATCATGTGCAAACAACAAATGTCATATTGGGAAAACCGAAATTAAGTTTCTAGGTCACATGGTAAAGGAGGATGGTCACCGACCAACTGACGAGCAGCTTAAACTAATAACGGAATATTCTGTGCCCCGCACACGAAAACAATTACGCAAGTTTTTTGGCTTAGTGAATTGGATAAGAGAGTACATAAGAAATTTTGCAGAAATCACAGCACCTCTCACGGACCTTCTGTCTCCCGCTCGTCGGTTTGTGTGGACACCGGAACACAATAATTGTTTTGAGGAAATTAAGAACCGCTTCCGACAATGCCCAGCATTGGCACAATACGACCCATGCCAGCATCTGTATTTGCAAACCGACGCAAGCGAGAAAGGATTAGGGGCTGTCCTGTTTCAACTTGGCAACGGGGGAGAACACAGAATAATATACTTCAGTAGTGCAAAGTTCGGCCCAACAGAACGCAGGTATGATGTTAATAAGAGAGGGAGTGTTTGGCAGTAGTATGGGCTGTCAAAAGGTACCGACTGTTTCTAGAGTACCAGCGCTTCACGCTCAGGACAGATAACCGGTGTCTCGTCTGGCTACACTCAATGCGTGAGGCATGTAGCAAGCTAGCCCGCTGGGCATTACTTCTACAGGCTTACGACTTTGAGGTACAACATGTTCCCGGTACAGATAATCAGCTGGCGGACGAATTGTCTCACGCCCCTGGCGCAACAATGGCACATGACGAGGATGAATGGGACAAGCTCCTGCCGCCAACACGCTCAGAGACTTACACGAATAACACTACAGCCACCTATAACGTCATTACCACTGGAGCTGAAAACACCACACTGGAAGATGTTTATCAACGTGTGCTACATGCACAACAGCTGTGCTCAGAGTCCCAGCGCAGAATTGCGGAGTGTGCCACAGGTACTGTCGAAGGCTGGCGTGTCATTGACAACCAGTTAGAATCCCAGGGCCGCGCACCGGAAGCCAAATGGGCAGTGTTCGTACCCCGTGCAATGCGAAATTGTGTACTAACATTCTCGCATGCCAGTGAGCTCGCCGGCCGCCTTGGCGCTACTCAGACCTGCCGCAACATACATCAATACTTTCATTGGCCTGGCATCGCTCGTGAAACTCACAGATTTGTGCGCAGTTGTCATGTATGCAACTGCTTTAAAAGCCGTCGCTCAGATGGAATACAACAACAACAGCCCTGACAGCCAACTGAGCCCTTCGATACTGTCACACTGGACCTGATGGGGCCATATCCCCGCACTACATCTGGGAAGTGATTTGTGCTTGTGGCGACAGACTTATTTTCACGCTGGACAGAGACATTTCCTGTCACAAATGTGCGCGCAAAGTGCATAGCGAGAGTGCTTGCGACAGAGTTTTTCCCCGGTGGGGCTACCCCCGTGTGCTCCTGTCAGATAATGGCACACAATTCACAGGACGTGCGTGGAGAGAACTATGTACAAAGTGGGGGGTTGTACACCACACTGCGGCGGCGTACCATCCACGTGCTAACCCCACGGAACGTCGGAACCGGGACATCAAGACGCAACTCCGACTTCGTGTGGGCAAAAATCATGCATCATGGGCAGAACAATTGCCCGCCATACTATTCACCTTGCGCCGCCGAGTAAATGAAGCTACTGGTTGAACACCGGCCGAAATCCTACAGGGTCGTGACCTTACCTTGCCGGGCGAGTTCGCCTGTCCGTCAAGAGAGAGCGCAAGCGCCACTCAGATCCTTGTCACACGGGGTGAAAGGCGCCAACACATGCTAGGGGAGGTACGCATTCAACAGTCCCGCTACATACATCAGTGGGTTCCCGAAACCACACGGCCTCCACGTCAGCTCAAGGCCGGACAACTAGTCTTCGTTCGCGAACAGCCACAATCAACAAAAGCTAAAAACTTTTGAGCTGGGTTTGCACCCCGGTGGAGTGGTCTGCACCGCATTGTACACCCTCTGGGTGCTACCACATACTTACTGCAGATAAATCGCCGCCGGCGAATACCAGTGCACCGAGACAGAATGTGCCTCTCTAATGTAGCTGCTGACTTCGCGACGCCAGGTGTCACTGGCACCGAAACGACAGCCGACACCACACTTCATACAGATAACTCAACTAGCAACCTGAACGAATCTGCACAAGTGTCTGCAAGGGGTGAGCCTCTTAACGACTCGTCTACACCTATGTCACCCCGGCGTCCCGACACCCCAAGGGAACATGGCAGGTGAATCGACGATGGAAGCAGATCCCAATCCAGATAATGTACGTTGTATCGCACTTGGCCTGAATGAAGGCGCAACTGACAGTGCTGAGTCAACCAGTGATGCCGGGCTTGAGGACGAGGCACCCTTTGTAGCGACGCCCTCGGTAGGAGCTGCAGCCGACAGCACGCTTGACAAGCTACCTCAGGTTTTGAATGAACCACAGGGCTCTTCTGCTTGGGCCGAAGCCACGACTCCCCCGAGATATAACTCACCAGTGGATATCATCGAGAATATAGCAGCGGACGTTGAACCCTCGCAGGCGCATGGACTACGACAACAACGTGCCACATCGAGCGCCAACAGCAGCAGTGATGAGTCCAGCGCCGGCATGGACACCTGGTCGCTCCAAGCGACTACAACATAATTTGCGTGCAAATAGCACGAGTTGCAGGGGCCTGCCACCTCCAGGCACAGCAGTCTATATAGCACCACTACAGGGATGCCAACCTGTCTTGTCCATCGCCAATAAACCTCGCCACCAATATCACCTCCGACCTCGACCTCAGTGTGCCCCCATCCCTCCTGCTGCTGCATCTAATACAGTGGGACGGTAGTGGGCGTGCAACAGGCAAACTGTCTCTAGCGGAGGGGGCGTGTGACGTGAACCACCGTCCACGTTCCTATTCTAGACCGTTTGCTCTGCTGCCCTTCTGAGTGAAGGTCCTGCACTCGCGACCCGAAGAGGCTACTCCAAGGATTACACAATGCAGACCTGTAGCAAGTAACCTTTCACTCACGCTGGCATTGGGTGCAGCAGATAGGGAATATATTAATTAGTGGCCACACCTGCTTTAATTAATGTATTTCCCGGGAAACCCTGTGAGTGTGAGAGACATGAGGCATGTGTTCTGCGGTAGTGCCAACATAACACTTGCAATGGCATCTGTTTTAGTTTTTAAATTTCTACTCATGTCATTTATTTCGTATATATTTTTCTTAATGAGAGTGTATTGTGTGTATTATAATTTTAGTTGATGTCTGTTCTGTATGTAAGTTTTGGCGGGCAATGCTGCGCTACTAGAGCGCGTCCCTCCACTTTGTCGGCAGTCCTGCCCCAGACGTTTAAGGGAGCATATGTGCGGGAGTTTCGCTCTGTGACGCCATCAGTTGTCCGCTTGTGTCGTGACTTGCATTGATCTGTAGAATAGCAAAGCATGTATTAAAATCTGTAGTAAAATTATATACGTGTATACTTTTTTTGTTTATTTGGCGTGCCATGGCCGCTTCATGTACAGTGCTGACAGTGTGATCCTGGCGTCGCCCTGGCCATAACAAGGGTGCAACGCATCGCTAGTCACTACTACGCAACAGCGACGCTGCAGGGGGTAGCCACATGGCCGTCGACCACGCTCTGAGGTGAAAGAGTCTCTCGAGTTTCGCCGAGCTCCTCACATTAGCGAAACTGGCGCCTAAAGGGTTTTCTCCGCATCCTTCCCTGACATAGTTTACTTACAACCGACCCCTTGCTTCCCCAAGTGGCGTCACAATAGACGACGTCAAAAATTTTAAGAACTCGTTACTAGCTCTTCTTAATACGCATGCACCTATCAAATCTAGTAAACCCAGAAAGAAACATTGTCTGTGGATGACCGCAACCATTCGAAGTGAAGTGAAACTGAGGGACTAAGCAAAGAAAGAGTACGTAGCTCTGAAACTATAACAGGATGTAACAGACTACTGTATAAGGTACTTTACAACAAAGTGACAAGTATGATCTGAAAAGCTAAGCTTGAGTACAGCATACACACACCACTAGGTTAGCAAAAAACTACGGAACAGTTTAAGATACTTAAATGTTACAGAGACATTCCAGATTTCATAAAAAAACTGCATGAAATAATCAGTTATTTATATTCATCTATTAACATTACAAAATCCCAGCGATACCTCAACAGTAAAATCCGTATCATTGTGTAAATGATGCATGTGGAGTTTAATTTGGTTAACATTTGCAAGTCTAAGATTTATAAATATGTAAATGCTATAAAACTTCAGCCATGGGTATAGGCTAGAATCCATCGACCTATGCATATTCAAGTCCTGTCTATTCGTTCATTCTACTCTATTCCACTGAGTAGCAGCTGGTGGACAAATGGTCGGGGCTTGAGTATGGATAGGACAATAGATTACAGCGTGTATTTCACTGAGTTCGCGAAATTTTCCTGTCCCTAGCCATGGGAGTAGACAATATTAATATTAACATGATCAAACTCTGTACCACTGATGTGATTCCCCTGATAACCCACATAATTAATCACTGCCTCAAATTACATACTTTTCTCACAAATTGGAAGAAATAAAAGACTATTCCAATTAAAAAGTCAATCTTACAGAACTTACGACTTACCTTTATAAGCATCTTACCTGTAATGTTTAAGATTGTAGAAAATGGTTCATGTTAACTATCTACCTATGTTAATAATAATTTTTTTCTCTACAATAGACAGTTTGGATTCTGACCGATTCACAGCTTGTACACGCTTCTACTAGATGTCAGTGATTATACTTACAAAGCCATGGACGAGGGACAAGAATAATATTTAATTTTTTTGGATTGCTCCTGAGTATTCAATACCATAAACCACAAGGTAATGGTACAGAAATTAGTTGCCGAATTGTTGTTGAATAATACTTTCCAGTGGTTCAAAAGCTATCTGGCTAACCGTACACAACAAGTAGAAATTAATAGTTGTAACGGAATGGAAATAGGTGATAAACGGAGTTGTGCAGGGTGGACCTTTGCTTTTCTCGTTATATATTACTTAATTTGTATCTTGTTTTAAACATGTAACTTGCCTCCAATATACTGATGACGCCCAGTTAATTCTATCTTATTACTTGGAAGAAATTGATGGAATTACAAAGTTTAATAGTGACTTACAAAATGTGTTTGACTAATGTGAGATGAATTACCTTAATTTAAACAAAAGAAATGCTACTATGTGATCTTTCGCTCTCAGAACATACTAAAAAAAAGTGGAACATTGTGAAGACATTGTCACAAACTGAGAAATCTTAACCTGAATAAAGTAGGTATAAAAACCTAGGAATATAATTTGACAAATCTCTATATTGGAATGAACATATATCAGCCTCTATTCAGTCTGCTTGCTTCCATTTGAAGCATCTCTATAGACTTAGAAACCTACTGACTCCCGACATAAAACTAAAGTTTTGTGATGCACTTGTATCAAATTTTAACTATTGTGCTGGACTATTCGTTAATATTGACAGGGAGCAAAAAATTTGTGTACAGACAATTTAGAATGCATGCTTAAGATATTGTTTCAACCTTAAAAGACGTGATCACATAACAAACGCACTCAGAGCATCAAAATGGCTGAACATCGAAAACAAAATAGTGTACTGCGTTTCACCACAACTAAAAATAAAGTATTAGATACACAAGAATGAAAACATTTATGCAATAAGCTTATTAAATTGGTACTCGTACATAACCACAATACTCTAAATAAAAAATTTTTTTAGTTACCTCAATGTAAAAAAAGCAATTTGCAAGTTCTTGTTCACTTACATGGTTAGTAAAGTTTGGATTGACTTGCCAGGAGACTTGAAAACACCTCACATCATGCGTTCAAGGGTGGGTTTCTGTTGTTTCTGTTTCAATACCAATCATAAATAAATGGAGACTATTGTAATTGTAAAAAGCTGTGCAATCATATAAAACTGAATAAAATTAATAATGTAATACTGTAAGTTATTAACTATTAGGGTTATGTTTACATGAACTTGTACATATTATTACATTCATTTTTGATTGGTAATGTATGTCTGCCTCCTTAGTTATTGTCTAATGAATTTAATGATTTTCTTAAACATAGTGAAGCTATTCTTATCAATTATCCATATCATTGGAGACTTCAGTTTTCCTGTAGTTCACTGGTTCAACAGTCATGTTCCAAATTATTATTACATTAAACAAAGAGGCCGATATATACTAGAATTCACTATCTCTAAACAAATATTATTTTACTACCCCAAGGAAAAACATGTTAGATTTAATTCTCTCTAATTTATAAATGTAGGAAGTTTCTAAAATAGTAGATCCTTAGTGTGTATTTTCCTATTCCTTCAGTTATTTTTTTTATCTCATAAAATATTTGAGGACCGGTTTCCAATGTTTCTTCAGACTCTGTACGAATTTAGTATTAGTTATGGCAACATGAATTTAAAATATCATCTGATTTTGAATTCTAAGATTTTAAGACAAATAATCTGTAAAAAAAAATATATATAATGAAATAAATACATGATTGTAAAGAACTACAGGAGCCATAGCCCATTCAATGTTTACTGTTGTTATTATCCAGCTTTAATTTAACTTTCTCAGTTATCTTTGTTGTTGTAGGTCCACCATGCTAGAAGGTACCACGAGAATATATTAGTGTATTGTTATATTTCTAGATGTATGTAAATTATTTTAACTTAGTGTTAATTTGCATCCATTTTTAGGAAAGTCAGGTTAAATCTTTGCTGATAACTACTAGTTAAGGTCACAATAGGCTATAACAACCAATGTGGTGGTATATATTATCCACTCACCTTTTGACGGTTGACGTCATGTTTCGAACAAAGAAGTGGTTCCAAAGATTTGCAGTTAATTCTGCAATAGGACCTTTATTCATTTTGCCTCTGCCCATTAACATTTCAGTGTTTTGTCACAAAATACGTAACCAGAAGTGACATGGGAGGCTTATAACACGTTAGTCCTCCTGGACCAACATGTACGAAGATGTTGTAGGTGGACAGAGATCTCCTGACCCACTGTAGTTACTCAGATCTTCTGCTTCATCTTTGTCTGTTATGCTGCACTCTCACTTAATTTGAAAAGCTAACACGGTCCATATTTTACTTGGCTTAAAGGTGCTCGTCCAGAAATAAATGTTTGAATTCAAAATTTCTCCTGGTTTATTTAAATTTCATTACATACTGTTACGGTGAACCTGGTTTACTAGGAAAAGTCAGGACCAAAACGTAGCGACAGTTGACAAGGACTTTAAGTTAGGAAGAAAACTGCACGCAGTATAGTTCATCTGCAACGTTAAATTTGCACCTGGCGGCCTATGTATATAAACGGAAAACAAATTTATTGAGAGTCTAGATAAATGTCCAAAATAGAGTGTACAAAGTACAGGGCCCCGGTGCTACTCGTATACGTGCAAATGCCACTCCCGATATTACTTCATCACACAATTGGGCTACAGCCCAGCGACATGTTCGTCTACTTTGGTGTGTTGACTTATTCTTCACATGGTGAATGCCAAACTCTCTAGAAGTAGCTTACACTCATCACAGGCCTCACTCTCATTGGCTGTCTCAAGGTCGTGCTAACTTCACGTAATTTAAAATAACTGAACTCTTCTACAATGTAATTGAAATATTGCACAATTATATGAAACGATGCAAAACCAATTCTGGAAAAATCACAACAAAATCATTATTTGGTACCTTCATTTGACATGCTGTTTGTATCCTAATTAGTTTCCATTTCCCCTTCCGGAAAACCCTTGGCTATCTCATCAGCCATCTTGGTTGTAAAATGTCAAGGTATGTACACTGCCAATTACAGAGAGAGAACAACTTAACACTTTCGGTTTGATTGTAGATATTAATTACGCAATACTTAGTACCAAACTAATACAGAAATGACTGATGTAACCTGACAATTCCAAGCTGGTGTACTTTGAACTATTATATTTTTTAAACTTTCACCCCAAAGTAAAACTTGTTGGTTGTCAGAAAAACTTCAGTTTACGGTAGGTGTAACTTGCAGTGTTCCGATGGGGTGCTCCATCGACGATACATGTCCGCGATGTTCCCAGCATCGGACTCTTTTTCAGGGTTGTGAATTCTCCCGTCGGATCATGGTGTAGATCCTAGTTCCATGTTGTTGTGGCATATATTACATGTTCCTGGACCAACATGTACAGAGATGTTGATGGTGGACAGTTCTCCTGACCCACTGTAGTTGGTTACGCAATTCTTCTGCTGCATCATGATTAAGGTGTCCGGGAAAAAATATTATGATTTCCATCACTGATATCTCAATCGTGGAATATTCTAACAAAACAAAATTATATTGTACTACAGACTACAATAGTAGGGAAGACGTGACAGTTTTATTTTTACCATAATATGTTTTTACATAATTATAAAACAGTAATGAATTGGGTAATTTTTTCAAATAGAAAAAATTTAAATAATTTGTTACTGCCGCACTGTTTTAAATCACATGTATGGTTTTATATATACAGGGTACAACTGAATTCGACTGACAAACTTTGGGAGGTGATTCCTTATGAATAATCAAGTAGAAAGCATGTGGGTCACTTTGTACCTAAAACTAATATTAAAGGTGGTATTAGCCCTTCATCATGGGAAATTTTAAAAGTATTTTTGTAAAATAATGGAAATGAAGAAGCATTTAATGATGACAAGTTGAGCATTGTTTTATACCACCGGGACCTTGAAATACACATTAGAATCACATCAATACCTTGCACCCTAATACAAAATACTAGGGTGGCTACCCCTTTTATTACATGCCACTTTTCTACTGTAAGGAATTACGAAATTTTAATACGGTTTTCTACTAGAGAAGCACGTCAGAAGTACAAAAGGTCGCCTTGTTGTAAATGCGTAGGACCAACCGTTTTCGTGTAAATTTCGTAAAAAGCGTGGACTGCAGTAAGACAGTTCTTGATTACTACGTAGACAATACAGCATAAACGTTTGAATGGCTGGCTGCCGTACCAACTGCTATGACTGAGGGATAGGAGAGAATGGAGGCCTAACATCTCATCAACAGCTAAGATCATCAGATACAGTAACACAAAGAACTGAACAATGTCAGATAACCGGGAAAAGAATCAGCCATGACCAATATCAAGGGATTCAACCCATTATTTGCCTTAAGTGATTTCAGAAAACCATGGGAAACAGGAACAAGAATGGGCGGAGTCGGGAATCGAACTCTTAGATTCCTGCAACGTGATACACTTGCACCACCTCGCTCGTTGACAAGAATGGAGGAATGTTGTTGAATAACGTTATCACAAACGAGGTTACAGTACAAGTAACAAAATGTTTTAGAACTGTCTGTGTATTAAGGTACTGCTATTTTGTAATACCAGTTATAACAATATAGGTTTCAGCCCTTAATTACAGGCATTTAAACTTTTAATCCTGTTCATGTTAATGTCATAATTTAAATGGTATTTGTATTTCGGTTATATTGGGGCTGACTTTATTACTTAGAATTTTTTAGTGCTAATGTTCTTTAATTTTTGGTTTTTATTTTTATAAAGAATTCTCAGTACATAAGTAATAGAGCAGTTTAGTGCAGCACCGGAGTGATTTGGCGAGGCATGAAAACATTTTAAGAGCAGTAGAGGTTTACATACTCTTTGTCGGAGTGCAGTTGGCAAAGAATAAGCACGGACGCGACTGAAGGAAGGGACTGTTCCATGAACTGTGATGGCGAATGGGCAATAGTGAGCCACAGAGCCGGCCCGGGTCGAAGTCCTGCACTTGTAAGTTCCACTGAAGGAGTGAAGGAAGGATTTCCCGCTGGCAAGTCCAGGAGGCTTGATGAGATGATCCCATGATGCATCGGGAGGTTTAAAAACTAAGAATCCCCTGTAAAACCTCCATCTCAGTAGTGTTAACGTACCACCGCCGCGTTTCCCTGAACAGAACAGTACAGTAATATTTTTGGACGTATTTTGTTTAAACTCATGGAGACCCCTGAAATTTAAATGGTCTACCTGAGCATAGTTAGTAAGTGAAAACTGTCAATAATTGATAGACAAAATTTAGAATATTAATTTGCCGTATGTGTGTCCTGCATGTTGGTTTGTTGTCCTCTTGCACTTTATGTTATCAGAACTTACTTGTAACGTACCAGCGTTGTAAAAGTCTTCCCATCAAATCTCTTACTCGTGCCCCGCTTGGGCAGCCAAATTGTAACGTTTCGCCTTCCTGTTGTACTCGTGCCCGTCCTGGGCAACCAAATAGTAACTTCTCGCCTCGTATAAGTACATGAGCCCCATTTGGGCCGACAAATTTGTAGCACACTAGTCCACCTAGACCAGTGCAATAGCTCGACGATCACTCAGCCAAAAAGGCATGGATAAAAACTGGAACATTTCTCTTCATTTGTAGTCAAGTGCTCCGGAATTTACTGGAAGTACTTTTGTAGGTTACGTTACATTGTAGACCAAATTTTGAACTTTCCTAGAAACTGGCAAATCTAGAGAAGTTAGTTACGAAATAATATACTTCGTTATGATCCGAGGCTGCTGGTTTATTAGTTTTTCAATTTACATCGGCACAAAATACACTGTTTGTCTTAACACGGTGGATCCAGTTCACAGAAAGTTACAAGCAGAAATGCAGCAAGGCTATAGCAACTAACCAAAGCCAAATAAAAAAGAAAACTACATCTTGTAGTCTCGTCCGCGTCATGACTAATTCTAAAAAATGGCAGAGGCAAAACATTCCAGAACGAAGGGCGAAGGGGCGCCACTCACTGTGCTCTCATTGGCTGGTTCTTGGCGGCGTGACCTTCGTCATTCGTTCCATTATCCAGAACCCTCTAGGGCACAATCATAAACTATATATTAAAACAACAAACAGCGCCAAAACTCCCGCTGAAAAAGCTAGAACATAAAAAGAAAAACAAAGCTACTGCCTCCTACCAAGGCCACCTGGCCATAACGACAAACATTACATTCTACCTTGAACATACGAGAAAGCAAAGAATTGCGTCTTTTTTTCCCCCTTCCGGAACCGAGACCACTGAAAGGAAAGTTACAATTTTAAATATTATATTATAAAATTAAGAAATAAAGAACAAATTCTCCGGTAAATAAAAACCCCTTGTCTTGCAGTGCTACATACTTAACTACCCTTATTTTCAGTTCTACTTCCACGTCGTATTTGAGAGCATTCACAACTTATTTTCTCAGTAATCCTTTCATGTAAGGTTACTAGGACGGTCAATAAACTTTAATGTAGACAAGAATTAAACTAATTATTTTATTTTGAACAGAGATTTTGGTGTCATCAGTAGTATTCCATTTTATACTGTAGTATTTGTGTGTACTACGTCATGTCACAATCTGTCTTCAATAGTCTGTTTTCTGTTTGTCCCTACATAAATTTGGTTTTCTTAATCACTTATTGCTGTGAAAATACTTCAGTGATTGTAATATTAATAAGAAAATATTACATTGTGTAGTGTATTTGGATCCATAAAGTTCACTGAATTCACTGTTGTGTACTCTAATACATTTTGAAATGGTAGAGAATAATACATCTATTGAATACGATTGCATAACATTTAATTACTACGGATATTTCTGGATGACCTCACAAAAATTCCAATTTGTGTCTTCATTTTTAATGTCCCACCTCGCTTGTTCGAGATGTAATGACTGCTGAATTTATATGAACTTCAAGAATGCATAGCCCTCTTATATGAAAATGTTTATTGATCAGTATGACATTAGTATCAGAACTGGATTATTCTCGCAACTGCCCACAACCCACTGCTTTCGTATGTAATCCTCCTTAATTGACTACAGTGATACGTTTACAAGAACGTGAGGAATATGAATAGTATATCTGTAATCACACATTGACTTTAAGAACACAAGAATTATTGCGAATGTAACAGTACTTTATTGTTAACGTAATGTGTGCAGTAAGTGCATAATCCTCCATTCTTGTCAACGAGCAAGGTGGTACAAGTGTATCACGTTTCAGGAATTTACGGGTTCAATTCCAGACTCCCCCGTTCTTGTTCCTCTTTCCCATGCTTTCCCAAAATCACTTAAGGCCAGTGATGGGTTGAATCCCTTGATATTGGTCATGGCTGATTCCTTTCCCGGTTCTCTGACACTGTTCAGTTCTTTGTGTTACTGTATCTAATGATCTTAGCTGTTGATGAGATGATAGGCCTCCATTCTCTCCCATCCCTCAGTCATAGCAGTTGGTACGGCAGCCAGCCATTCAAACGTGTATGCCGTATTGCCTACGTAGTAAGAACTGTCTTACTACAGTTCACTCTTTTTACGAAATTGACAAGAAAACGGTTGTTCCTACGCATTTACAAGGCGACCTTTTTTACTTCTGATGAGCTTCTCTAGTAGAAAACCGTATTAAATGTTTGTAATTCCTGATGGCAGGAAAGTGGCATGTAATAAAAGGGGATGCCACCCTAGTATTTTGAATTAGGGTGCAAGATATTGATGTGATTCTAATGTGTATTTCAAGGTCCCGGTGGTATAAAACAATGCTCAACTTGTCATCATTAAAAGCTTCATTTCCATTATTTTACAAAAATACACTTGAATTTTCCGTGATTAAGCGCTCATACTACCCTTAATATTAGTTTTAGGTACTAATTGATTTTTCATAAGGAATCACCTCCCGAAGTTTGTCAGTCAAATTCAGCTGCATCCTGTATATACCTATATACTAACAGTAAACTCCTGATTAACCATGTTCATTGGTGCCGTACTACGCACGGATAATCGGGAAACACCAGTAACCCAAAAATGGGACATTTGTGAATATAAAAATGTATAAAAGAATTGAATTTATTTACAATTAGCTCTGATATAATTACAACTTATGGTTTTACTGACAAATACAGTATTTCACAACCTTTTCTCCAAAATAAATTAAAATATGTCTGCTGTGCATGAAAAACGCCAGAAAAAATTATGTTGAAATTTTGTTAATCCATTCCTATGCCCAAGAGTTGACACTCTTACGTTCCGAAAAAAATTCTACCCCCCACCCCCCCCCAAATTGTGGTTTTTACTGTGTTCAACATACAGAAAGCCGCTCGGATAATCAAAAAACCGGTTAATCTGTGCGTGGAGTGTACTGTGTGTGTATATCTATGTATATGTGTGTGTGTGTGTGTGTATATATATATATATATATGTAGACGCCGTGTCCGGTGAGAGTGAGGTAGGAACGGAGCTGCTTTGGAATGCTCTGGGCATCACCCGGTTAAGCGTGTAGCCGGGAACAGGAGGCTCGATGGGTCGTGGTCTGTTCGTGCCGGCGTGCCCCTCTCTCACCTGGCGAGACGGAACAGCTACGTATCGGGAAAAGCAGGGAGGACCTGGAGAAAACTACACCTTACATGGACACTTATGGGGCGGTCCACACCCCCATACCCTAGGGCCTTATGCGAGCCAGTTTCAAATGGCCAAAACAAAGTAAAACACTGGGTTGGATAGTTACACACGCGCGTTACGTTTCTCGCTGGACGAATCAGTCCGGAAACGCACCACATCTCTCTCGTTCCGTCCATCGCGGCCACTGCTTCTAGACTGCCTTCTTCATGCGCTGGTAGAGGGAGGGGGCGGCGAAGCCATGTGTCCTGCACTGGCGGATGGCCATGCGGCGGCCGAGATGGCAGGTGTCGCATGTCGGTGTCAAGTTGTTCACACACGCTCTGCCGCCGTCACTGATCCGCCACATACACTGAAGTACCACACATCTCCATTACCAACAAGCGCACACCTGCCGCTGACACACTCTGTGAACACCTGCCGCGACCAGGCGCAACTCCACCTGGCCTGTGGCCTGGTACGACAACATGCACCCCTTTCCTGAAGACGACTGGTCACAGCGGGTGTGTGCATTCGCTATGTACTTCGCTGCCGGTGTCGCCCCCGACGACTGAACACTACGGTCTGCTGTGGGTCAAAGTCTCTGGCTTCATCTCCTAAGTCGTCGGATGGTGCACAGCAGGTCTGCTGTTTCTGTCTGGGGCGATGTCGTAGGTTGTAGGGCTCCCTTCGATGTCTGTTGGTATGGGTTGAGGGAGTAGACATTAGGGTGCCAGCCGTCGGTAACACCAGCATTTCCTGGGATGTTGTGGTCTTTACGTCCTGACGTTCTGCTACTGGCGTCTGTACGGCAGGTGCCGATGATTGAGGGCCACCAGCCACGCCTCCCCCTTCGGAAAGCGGCGAACACGAGGACGAAACCAGGCAGGTGTTCTGCGTCTGCATTTCCGTTCGTTCCTCGGTTCGTGGTTGACACCTCCCTCCTGCTGGCCATTTGTGCTCGGCTCAGACGAGTGTAACTGGGGTTGCCTGCTGCGTCTGAATTGTGGTTGACATCGAGGCGACTCTTGTGGTTCCTCTATGTGTATGGTAAAAGTCGTACTCTCCAGTTGTGCATCCAGTTCCCACACTTCCCGGACGATGAGTTGGAGTCTCGGCTCATCCTCATCAGGCATGGTCACTATTGGTTCGGCTTCCTGCGGCGGTGTTATGACACCAGGCGTCGACAGGAGAAGTAGCGCCAGTGTCTGGAGTCTTGTCGCATCTGAATTGCGAGTGTTTGTCACTCTCCTCTTCGAGTGGTGTCTCAGTTTGTGGGTGTAAGGTGTCCTCCGGTGGGGCCTGTGACACATCGTCTGTATCTGTCTCCTCGTCGGCCGGCATGATAGGAACCACCCTTAGTTCATCTCGATGGATCTTTCGGAGGCGCGTGTCTCCATCTTGGACCAGGTAGACGTGTTGTCCTAGGCGTTTTCGCACTGTGTGGGGTCCTGTCAAGCGAGGTGCTAGTCCCGCACAGGAGTTTCGTGTGCGGCCGACAATGGATGGTTCCGAGCATATACCAGTGTCACTACCTCCAGGGGTGCAGGCGGTTTTTCCGACACTGGCAGAATTTTTCGCACATACATCTCTTGGTGTTGGCGGGCAGCAGTGAGTTCGGCGTCTCGGCGCTCGCCTCAGTCCTCTGCATCCTGAGGGACCTCTGGTCGAGGTTCTCCTGGAAGCAGAGGGTTGCGCCCTTGCACGAGGGTTGCCGGTGCCTGCCCTTTGGCGGCGTTCACCCGACGTCTGAGGCAGAACAGAGCCTCACCCAGATGCTGGTCCCATTGTGAGTGATCTTTTCCAACACACAAGCGGAGTTGGACCTTCAGCTCCTGGTTCCGCCTCTCTGTTGGATTAGCACAAGGGTGGTATACCGGTGTCGTATGGTGCTCCAGTTGTAGTTCGCGGCACCACCTCCTCCACTGCCTACTGAGAAACTGTGAACCATTGTCCGTTAGTAGTGTTCGGGGGTACCCCCATCGCGCAAAAAATTCCTTCTGGAGCACTTTTGTAATTGTCTGACTATGGGTGTTCGTTAGTGGATACGCCTCCACCCAGCGAAGAAACATGTCAGTTACCACTAATATGAAACCATATCCCTTGGTGGTGCGTGGATACGGTCCCATCAAGTCCAATGCTACAGCTTCGAAGAGAGTAGTAGGAAGGTGGGGGGATTGTTGTTCAGTCCCATCTGCTCTCCGTGCCTTTTTCCACTGGCAGTCCTGGCAGCCTTGTACTTAATCCCGCACATCCACTCTGAGTCAAGGCCAGTGGAAATACTGCATTACATTCCGCACTGTCTGCTCTACCTTGGGATGCCCTGCTAGTGTATCACTGTGTGCGAAGTTCAAGACTGTCTCTCTCGCCTCGGGGGGCCACAAAACCTTTCCATGCCGTCTCCACACCTGGCGGCCTCGTTTCTAGCACTTGATCCCTTACTCAAACATGCTCCACATTACCCTCGGCGCACTTGGCTATTAAGCGCAAAGCTGTAGGAGATGTTTTTTGTGTGTTAAGGACATGGTTATTCACAGCAGACCAGGTAGTCGGTCTGGACGAATGCGTGATCGCCTGCAGTAAGGCATGTTCCTTTATTTTGACTTTCCTCTGCTGAGTTGAGGGACGCTCTGGAGGAAACATCACTGCCTTGTCGTGGTCGTTCATGATGGTTTGAACCGGGTTTGGATCCCGTGACAAGTGATCGGGAAGTTCATTTTCAACTCCGCTGACGTGCTCAATCGTAAAATCAAACGACTGTAGTAGCAGTGCCCAGCCGATGAGTTTACCCCTCCTTCCCTGCATCGTGTCCAGCCACGTCAGACGCTTGTCCGTCCATAACATGAACTGTCTTCCTTCTACGTGAGGGCGGTACTTACGAAGAGCCCAAACTACTGCCAAGCACTCTCGTTCATTGCTGTGATAGCGACATTCTGCTTCTCCGAACTTGGCATTACTGTAGTTGATAATGAGTCGTGACCCGTCGTCAGCTAGCTGGTATAAGACGGCGCCGGCACCTTCCGTGCTGGCATTGGTCTGGACGTAGAGTCTCTTCTCAGGATTGATGCAAGACAAAGCATGACACTGGGTGAACTGTGATTTCAACTCTTCAAATGCCTTCTGGGCACGTTCGTTCCAGGCAAATTTTCTTTTTACAGACAACAAGTCGGTGAGAGGGGCGGCGATTGTGGTGAAGTGCGGTATGTAGTTCCTCAACCAGTTCGTTAATCCAATGAACTGTTGCATTTGTTTTCTGGTTGTCGGAAATGTGCTGTTGGCAATTTTGTCGTGTTCGGGATAGGGGTAGTTACCATCCGGCTGGATCACATGCCCCAGGAAGTCGACAGAGGTTCTACCAATGTGGCACTTCTGGGGGGAGACGACAAGTTGGCGCACTGCCAGTCGTTCTAACACTAAACTCAGATGGCGTACATGGTCCTCCCATGTCTGGGACCAGACAATGACGTCGTCGAGGTACGCTGCGACAAACTCCCTGATGTACCCCTCCAGCACCTGCGTCATCATGTACTGGAAGGTTGAAGGAGTGCACTTCAGCCCGAATGGCACCTTCAGAAACTGAAAGTGGCGTCTGTCTCTTGTCGTTAAGGCTGACTTTTCACGGTCTTCTGGGCGTATTGGTACTTGCCAATAACCTGACTTTAAGTCTAACGTCGAGAACACTCGGCCATCACCCAGTCCTGCCAAGGCCTCATCAACACTGATCCGCGGTGGAGGGGCACACTCTTGTCACCAGGTTCAGCGGACGGAAGTCAGTACAAAAGCGCAGTGTCCCATCCTTCTTCGGCACGAGTACAATGCGGGCATTATATCGACTGTTAGACGGTTCGATTAAACCCTCCTTTAGCATCTCGGTGACTTGCTCCCGGATGACTCGTTGTTCATGCATCTCGTAGCCTCTGGGACCAGTGTAGACTGGGTCTGGGTTAGGTGTCAGTATGGGGTGCTCAGCTGCTATGGTTGTCTGAAGTTGGTCGGAGAAAGCGAAGACATCTTTCCGTCCATCCAAGATAGCTTGTATCGCTTTACTCGGCTGAGACTTCGTTGTCGAGGTTGCCCAGGTGAATTGTTTGTTGGTTGGTATTCGGCCGCCGGTCGACAGCATACACTGTTCGTCGCTCCCACGTGTAGGCCTACCCTCTTCACCGCAACCTCTATCACTGCTTCTTGTTGCTGCAGCCATGGTTGCCCCAGCACGACGGGCTCTGGTAGGCCGTCCACGACCAAGGCTTCGACTTGAGACGTCTGGTCACGTTTTCTGATCGTCATGTTGGTTATGCCCTGTGTGGCACTGTGCTTCCCTCTGGTGGCCAGCTGTAGCATGCAGGGTCAAGGTCGGATCTGTGATGGATTAATGAGTGTGTATGCGACGAACGCATGGCTGGCGGCAGTATCAACTAATGCAGCAGTTGGTTGGTAGTTGACTTCGATCGGGATGTGGGGTAACTGATCCTCCTCGACTGTTAATTGCCCCAAAAATGGCTTTGAGTCGGTATTGGTCGTGATCAGGTGTGTCTGCGATTGACAGCGGGGAGGTCATCATCTATCCTGCCTCCCCGACTTAGGCGTTTCCTGACGGCGGGCATGTGGCATTCCTAACAGGGCAGTCGCGGTGCCAGTGAAATGTGTACGCTGGGCAGGTGTGGCACTGTGGCGGTCAAATGTCCTGTCGCGAGAGTTGTGGGGCGGACGCAGGATCGGCCGACCACGGCGCCTCAATCGTGTGTTGTTGTCTCTTCGGCCCGTTGGTGTGCCGCTATCGCGCATATTTCTGGTGATAGGGTCCTCCTCGTCCTCCCATCCTAGTGTCTGTAATGGACGCCCCCTCAGCCAATTGATGGCCCTGTCGGTGACGATTGCTCGACGAACGTATCCCTCCACACTTTCACCATTCACTTCTGCCAAAAATGGTTGGAATTCCAGTCGCAGACGCGGGGTTATGCTGCTTAGTGCGTCCTCCGGCGGTGTGGTTGGATAGATGCACCGGAACAGCCAGATTTTCGTGGCTATGAACCTCTCTGTCGACTCTGTGCCCTTATATTGTTCACTATAAAATCGCGCTTGACTGTCTACTATAGCCTCCACGGATCCGAACCAATACCGTAGGCTATTCGTGAACTCGTCCCATGTCATTGTTGCATGTCCCCATATTCTTCACCAGTCCTTTGCGGCACTATGCAAGTTGCTAATCGCACGATCAATCTACTCCTCGTACACTACGCAGTAACGTAAACACCGTGTTTCGCACTGCTGCAGAAACTGGTCCACATCCTTGTGCATGTGTCCAGAGAACTCAGGAAGTTTCATTATGTCGCGACAGCTCGACGCGCAGTCGTAGAGGCGCTGGGGGATGGGTGATAGGGTAGTAGGTTTGTAGCTTGTAGCTTGTGACATATGACCTTGAAGCGGGGGAGAGGGCCTCTATGACACACAAGTTGCGCAAGCAAACACGCCCTCACCGAACGTGACTAAGTTCTGTGGCGTGCGAACATCTGCGGTGGCGTCTTGTTCGACAAGTCTCACAAGTGGCCATCTCCTTCCCTTGTCTGTCACATGTTGGCGAGTCACATACTTCGGCCTGCCTTGGCGGGCTGTGGTTAATAAGCTTCTCCACTTTCATGCTTGGGTTCCCCTTCCGGTTCTCCATGGCACATAGGTAGCACTGTTGCAGTACTTTTCTGATAAGTAAATCAGGGAAGGCTGGTAATCCACACCTAACACACTCCTTGCTGCTCATTGTGTGCGATGGTTTGATTTGTTTCTAGATCTATCTCGGTATATTGTTTCCTGCTGTAGCTGACGTGCGGGCTGTGACGTATTTAGCTAAACAATGCAACTGTGGCGATCCTATGGTGAAGTGTCATCTTCCAGTCCTTCTCTGTGTAGGTTGCATGTCGATTTACAATGCGATATTCACACCAAAGCGTTGGGCGCCATGACGCCGTGTCCCATGAGAGAGATAGGAATGGAGCTGCATTGGAATGCTCTAGGCGCCACCCGGTTAAGTGTGTAGCCGGGAACACGAGGCTCGATGGGTCGTGGTCTGTTCGTGCCGGCATGCCCCTCTCTCACCTGGCGAGTCGGAACAGCTGCGTATCGGGAATAGCAGGGGGGATCTGGAGAAAACTACACCTTACATGGACACTTATGGGGCGGTCCACACCCCCATACCCTAGGGCCTTAAGCGAGCCAGTTCCAAATGACAAAACAAAGTAAAACACTGGGCCGGATAGTTGCACACGCGCGTTAAGTTTCTCGGTGGACGAATCAGAGTCCCGAATCGCACCACATCTCTCTCGTTCTGTCCGTCGCGGCCGCTGCTTCCAGACTGCCTTCTTCATGCACTGTTAGAGGGAGGGGGCGGCGAAGCCATGTGACGTGCACTGGTAGATGGCCGTGCGGTGGCTGGGATGGCAGGTGTCGCCTGTCGGTGTCAAGTTCATACACGCCCTGCTGATAAAACCTACAATTTTTTTTAAGTGGGAATGGAGTTTGGTTGCATGACCGTAGAAAACTACTTAAGACTTCACATTTCGGGGCAGTGTACAAATGCCGTAAAAAAGTGACTAGTTGGTGAAAACAATTTTGTATCTAAAAATTTCTACAAAACTAAGTCATGCATTGACGAGACGAGAAAGTGGCAATCATAGAATTCGCATGTTTCTTTAGGAATAAACCATTGGTTTGTCTGGTCTTTTTGTCAATGAAGAATTAGAATGTTTTAGGAGCCACACCCAGTGTGTATCGTAGGGGATGACATGATAGCTTCCCCCCCCCCCTCCGCAAGATCCATGATACTTGGTTTCAGAAGATTCAATCTCTTAGGGAAAAGTAAAATTGTTCAATTGTTCAAGAACATGAATGGAAAAACTGTGATGATAAAAAACCAAGATTGTTTCAATGAAGTGCGTGACCAGTTACATGTCATGGAAACATTTTTGTGTGTTCACTGTGTAGACAAAGTACGGCAGTTTTTACCAAAATATTGAAAGGAATTAAGATATCTGTCTAAAAGAAGTGAAAGGTAAACTTGAAAGATTTTACATTGGTGGCTTATTAGCCTACCTGATATTTTAGATCCCAAATTCACACTGTCAATGACTATAAGAAATTCAAATTATATTCTGTCTATTCAGTTGTAATATATATCAACCACCTAAAAATAAAATATGAATTAAAAAGTAATGTAATAATTGGTTTGTCAATGTGTTCATTGGGTTTTTGTATTTTATTAAAGAGCATTTTTTTTATTTTTGAACACTGGTCATATGTTTACGGTTATATGGTTTTATATCTGTTTGATTGTACTATGTTCTGAGCTGTGTATATATTACTTTGTTAATATTTTATTTATGCAACTGTAACCTGTATAATTTATGCTACTGCAGAACATAATTTTTTAGTAACATTTTTGTTAATATCGTAGTTATTGTATTTGTCTTCTTACAGTGTTATTTAAATTTATGCAGAATTTTTTCTTTCGGCTAGTAATTCATTGAAACTGTATGGTTGGTTCGTTATAGAGTAAAAATTTCTGTACACGCGCACACATGCAGGCGCATTCAGTGTTTCTGAAATACTTTTACAAACTTTAGAGGTAGGTTTCTTACACCAAAACAAGAAATAATGTTCAATAAACATATGTCCAAAAACCATTAGTTTTTGAGTTATTAATGTAAGTTTACTTCAATGTGTTGCATGGTAATTAGTTTTGTAAACAGTCCTGGATTTGTAGTGTGTTAATTACAAAGGTAAAACCATGATTAACAAACTACAAACCTAGGACTGTGTCTATCAAATACTATGGAAGTGTGGAAGTGCATACATATTAAAGAACATAAAAATAACACCAAAAAAGGTGAGCTACAAAAATCCATTTTGGTCGAACTTTTGTAGGAAAATATTCATAAAATACTATTGGAAAATACCGCTCCACTTGCATAGTGGCGTGGCGCTGGCACTGAACACGGCACATGAAGCCGAGTAAATTTCATTGGGCCAGACGTGACGCAGAAGGCAGTTGGCAGCATGAAGGATGAGTTGCTGCGCGGTTGGCCTACGGCGGGACAGGAGACAACTCTGTACAGCGCACAGGCCAATGTGGTGCGGGACATGGCGCAAACACCAGTGTGGCATGCTGTTCCCAAATGAGTCTAGCTTCTGCTTGACAAGCATAGAGACGCACACTGATTTTCGCAGACCAAGCTTGCTAGATAACGTTGGGGTCACAGCTATAGCCGCATTAACAATGCAGTCACAGAGTGCTGCATTAACAATGCTGTCACAAAGTGCTGCATTTGACATATGGTTTATAGTACATTATTACATACAAACTTTCACATAATAATTCATATGACTCTGACTTTAACAAGTTTGGAGTTTAATAATGCAGTAGTAAAGTAGTTTCTCTTATCCAAAAACTTGATAATCAGAACAAACCTTGGTCATATTTAATTGAGATAAATGAGTCTCCAGTATACTTCCAGAAAATAAGAGAGTAAATTAAAGCCCTATTTTAAATGACATCCCCTTTACCAGCCAGAAATGCCTTGTATATGTGAACTGATGGTGTGAACGCTGGAGCTGAATGTGTTTGTGTTTGTTGACAGTGGGTGAGCCAGAAACAGCACGAACTACAGATGGACTCAATGCAGCTGCTGTTCTACCAGGCACCGCTATCTGCAGTCATCCTGCTGGTTCTTGTGCCGTTCCTGGAGCCCGTCCAGTTCACCCTCACCCATGCCTGGACCTTCGAGAACCTCGTGAGTGTCCTTTCCCTGACAGTTGAGGCGTCCTGCTTTAACTTCTTTCTTCTTACCTCACACACTCAGCAACATTTCAGTTTGCTAACAGACATTTACTTATGTGTCAGTTAAGTGAAATTGTTGAAACCATCAGCTAGTACAAATATGTAGTTGTTGCTTCCATGTTATGTTTACCACATGTGCCTTAAATAAACCAGGGTATCCGGCAACCTGAAGTACAGGAAAAACCTCGAAATGTCAGGGAAATATGGCTGTCAGGGAAAAGTCAGGGAAATGTCAGACATTTGTGTAAGTTTTACCGAAAATATACTTTTGTTGTACTAAAGGAGAAAAATTTCAAATAATGCTGTGTTATACTTGGGGCCCTAAGCGTAATGGCATTTATTTTAATTTGAGTCCACGCGTAAAGCAGATGAACAAGCCTAGTCTGAATCAGCAGTTATTTATTTTAGGCAGCGCCAGAGTATTCCATACTACTTGTCAGAGATTTGTGATAGCCAGTATGTGACATTCCTCAGTCTGAATACAATTTTCTTTCTAAAGGTGTTTAATAACCATTTTTTTTTGCATTATGCGTATTTTGTACTAATCTATAGTAGATCAATAGTGACATTAGTTTATGTTCATGTCATTGCTACCTGGAATATGTTTTAGTTGATCACTATCCAATTATTTTTTAATACTGTATGTAAAATATTGCTTATCTGACATAAACGAGTGGATCAATATCCAATGGTTTTTTAAACAGTAAAGTATCGCTATCTGGCGTACATGGACTATCTGAACATTGGTGACATTTAGAAAAATCTTATTAAATGCCGAACTGTCCTGTTTAACAACAAACCAACACCAATATTGGTCAGGAGTAACAAAAAATTAAATTCACACATGCTAACAACTTATGTTGGTCCTCCCAATTGATAATTTTATCTGTTAAGGACTATGTGGCATTGGATATTTCAGAACATAGGGCAAACAAAAGTCAGGTAAACAAAACTATGTTTACTGTAATTTTCGGAAAGATGGTATACTAGAAGTCATAGCAGATTCAGTTACGCCGTGATAATTTTACGTCTATAATGTATAAATTAAGGAATGTTCACACCTCGTATGCTAATAAATCATTTTCTTGCAGTTAAGTACCAGTACCATGCCCCACAAACAAGAGTATTGTAAGCGTCTACTGTATTTGTACATTATGTATTATTTTCATTTTTATAGAAAATTTGCTTTTTCTATTGGAAAACCTTGCAATGTCAGGGAATTTTTTTATCCTTGTACATTTGACACTCTGCTTAATGATATTTTCATGCCGAAAGTTTCTGTATGCCATGTAATTTATGAAATTTTTTTTTAAACCCTTGTTTCTGTTCTTGATGTTGGTAAGACAGCTGCACATGTTGTGCTTGTCTACACTTTGTGTGCTCTGAACCAATAATATTGGAAGATTATGTATTTAACTATTTATATTAATTTAATAATTGCAAAACACTTAAGTCTGTTGTCACATGGTAATTATGCACTTGAAAAATGTTTTCAAAGAAGTATAAAGTTACAACATTACATGACTTTAATTTTAAAAAAAAGTGTTTGGCCAGCATTAAATTCAAAATGAAGAATATGAATGAGGGCTACATTACTGTTAGCAAGCATAAACTACATGTTATCAGTCTGGCAATCAGTGGGATGATATAATACTAATTGTAAATACGTATACATAACAAAGATTTGGCTATAGGAATACTTTTAATTACTGGAAGGTACTCGTCTCCCGGTGGACCAGAATAATGCATGAATACAGAGAGAGGTGTGACTTGTTAGTGAGTGGGGTTGGCTTTATCACAAGCCTGGTAATTTGGAGGTAAAATAATGTATTATAAAAATACAAATTTACATTTAAGGTAGACATTGTATGAATAAAATGTTAACTTGATAAAGTACTCATCACAGCTCACCGAACATAACAGAATAAATACTCTGTGGGACACAATTTATTACAGAGCAGATTTAAATTGTTTACAAGTTTGCTAATGTACAAGTAAAACAAGTTGTTGCAAAAAAAATTATATTTAAGGTATACATTGTACAAATAATACGTTCACATAATAATGTACTCGTCACTAGGCGCGGCTCGTGTATTTTGGTATAGGTAGGGCTGAATACACGAGAAGGAACATTTATCCTTCAATAAAAGGAAGGGGTCTGGGGGTTCTCCCCTCTAAAAATTTGGATTTCAAGGTGCAAAATGGTGCTATTTTAGCAGTTCTCGTGTCTAAATAATGAATATACTTTTGGTAGATTTTTTAATATTTTTTTAAAGAAACATTCTGTTAAGGGGCCTCCGTAGTCCCTAGTACAGAAAACCAAGCGTGTTTCAAGCAGTTACTGCAATTCTGTTTTCTCAAACAGTTTAAAACATTTCAAGGAATTAATTTTTTTAGACCAAAATTCATGAAATCCACAAATATAATTTTAACAAATGTAACATACCTTTGGATTATTGTGTTAAGCACTTGAAGTAGCAAGTAATTGGAGAAAAACAAGAGTAGCTACGTGGAAAGTTAGGCCAAGTCGAAATCACGTTATAGTGTGCTGTCCAGACATTGGATTGACATCATAGCTCAGTTGTTTTTAAAGTTCACAAATCACAATGTTTCACATTTAACAAAACTGCACACTTAACGTAATGCACTATAGTTAGTGGTTTTTTTTATTACACTTTTAACTTTACTCCATCTCACTGTATTTGAAAATGAAAATATTAAGTCAAAAACATGTTTCAACTAAATGGTCACTTAACTAATGCGTGGATACCTGTTACTTGTACGTGAAATTCATTCGTCGTTTTATCTTGGATCAAATTTCGCAACAACTTCTTATACAGTGCTCACTTTATAGTGAACAGCGTATGTAATGTAAGGGCTGTATGCAAGGAGGGAGGTTAGAGACTTCGAACAATGACTTTTATAAATATGAAGAAAGGTATTTATACATAATTATAAAACATAAATTTATTTTAATTTGTATGAAATAATAGGCTGAAAAAAAAATTTTTTACTGTAACACCTAGGCGTGAATGAGCAACATCCAAAAACTTATAATTCTGCCTTGAAAAAAGTGTTGCAATTTTAGGCGATTTTATGGCAGAATATAAGAAATATAGTATTCTTTTTGGCGTAATAGGTTTAAAAATTCCATATATGTAGAAAAAATGTGTTTCAGCTGGATTTTTTGAGAAAATGTAGTTACAATATCACAATTTTTTTTACTAATTAACTAAGTCACATGCACAAAATGTGAAAAGTATGTAGGAAGCACCATGGTGTATAGGACAGGTCATGAAATTTTGGTACAATTTACTGCAGTGATGTCACGAAACGAGCGAGTTGAGTGACCAGTTGCGTCTGTCGTTAGTGCAGTGCAGCGTGGCGTGCGGATCTTGCAAGCCAGGCTGGTTTGTGAGCAGCCCACAAACGCGCAGTTTATAAGAGACTTCCACCCCCACTTTTTAATGGGTTTGCCAGGCCGGGGCGGTAACTGTGTATGCCCCAGCAAGATCAGACGAGCTGCTCGCCGCACAGCCCTGCCTAGTTCAGACCGCCTGAGGCAGGAAACGCGTGCACAAGTAAATCTTTAGAACTTTCTCTTATTCCTCAGACTTCACGATCGGCTGACAGTTTTGGCGAGTAGGTAGTTCAGAAGATACAATTACAAATTATCTTCTATAACACCAGCTGTGCAAATGAAAATTATTTCCTGTAATTCTTAAACAATCAGGGAGGGCTGCAGCCCAATAGCACAAACCGCCACTGCTAATCACATGTTGTTAGACCAGATAAAAGCATAAATGCAGAGCAGGTTGCAATTTATCATTGAGCGGGATTCATATTTTTACCAGCCAATGTACAAGGAATATTAGTTGTTAGTTAAAATAAAAATGTATGTTGAACGTATACATAGTAGTAATGCAATGTTCATATAGTAATGTACTAATCACATTTTGTTGAACCAGGTAAAAGCATAAATGCTGAGCAGAATACATTTTATTATTGAGCAGTTTTAAAATTTTTACTGGCTTGCTAATGTAGAAGGAATATAAGGTACTTTAAAATTAGAAATTTACGTTGAAGATAGACATTTACACCTCATGTTTGGGTCATAAAAGGTAACACTGTGAGGGGCTTGATTTTCCTGTGAGCAGAATTTCATATTTTTACTGTCCTGTGACGTATGCAGTGGTAAATAATTTGTTGTAAAAATATAAATTTACATTGACAGGCAAAAATCTTGTGAATTAAATTAGTTTAGTAAGGCACTTACCACCTTTTTTTGACCTGATAGAACAATACTTTAACTGCATAGTGGAGCATAATTTGTTAGTGAGGGAAATTTGTGTTTTTAATAACAATGTAATGTACTGGAAAGCTATTTGCCATAAAAACATAAACTTACATGAAAAGAAAAGTGGAGGAATTAAATGATGGCATAGAAAGGTGCCCATCACCTACTATAAGAGTCAGTAAAAAGCGTAAACACATGAAGGGGGACTAACTTTTTTATGAGAGGGATTTGTATTTTACCAGGTTCATAACGTATGGAACATAAGATAGTATGTCTTAAAAATACAAATTTATTTTGAACTATGGACATTTTCGTTCACTTCATAAGAAGCCAATTCTGTAACAAGTTTGATGAAGTTTAGAAGACTTGTGACCTTTACTATTGTTACATTACATCAGCTATCACAGACACATCTCACCAACATACTTACGGGCTTTAAATGATTAATCTGTGCCTGTGTAAGTGCTGACTATCCTGAGTTAAAGAGATTCACCTGCATACAAATAGTACGGGTATGAGAAATCACAGAGGTTTTGTGAAGTGTTCAGCCACTTCCCCATCTTGTTTAAATATTTATAAAGTATTTTTGTTTTCTTATTTACATTTATATTTAAATCTTTCAGGGTGGGTATGTCAGGTGTCCGGTATGATACAACAGAATTCAATAGCTTAGTAATTGGGGACATGTTAATTTAAATTCATCCTTTCAAAATTTAAATATAAAATAGTCAGGAATTTGAGAGTCATTTGTTTATTTTCCTGGCTTGTTTGGTTTCAAATTGACCACAGTAAAATTTTAATTATTTTTGTTGATATAACTTTTTCTTGTATGTTAACTAACTTTTAAGTTTTGGCACTTTTAGCATATTATTAAATTTTCCTGGTGAAGTACGTAACTTCTTGTGTTGCAAGCTTCTCCAGGCTGTAGGATTTCTGGCGCCAACGTTGTGGTTGATCGCATGCTTCATGGAATTTTCTCCATGACGTAGGTCAGCCATCACAGGGGGTTGCTTAGGTTATTGCACCGCCAAAGTAGTTCCACTGTTGCACACCTTTTGTCCCCAATTATTATATTTGTGTTGATAAAGAATTTTATTTCAATGTAAAAACTGTATATTCAAATTCTGGAATTCTTTGTGATATATTTTAAGTGTAATTTTGCTGTTTTTTGGAAAATTGGAGTCTGTTGTATCACTCCGCCGAGGTGCGCTTATATTTACCATGTCCGTTGCCGTGAAGTTAGCAGTTAGCAGGCGGTCGCGAGTTGAGTAAATCACACGCGGTGGCCCGCGGTGGTCGAGTTAGTGCCGGGCGCTGGCCCGTGAACAGTCGTGCAGAGATGGCAGAATGGGTCGGACGTATTGCGGGCGCTGTGGAGAAGTGGGGGTGGACGAAGAAGCCGAGATGGCGTATTCGCGCTGGTTAGACAGTAGTTGGTGACTTTATTTTTATATGCCGCCAATTTTTCTTTTTCTCCTAGAACTGTACTTTGGTGTTGGTAAAAGAGGGGATAAACAGTGTAACCAAGTATTTTTTTTCTTTCGCTCGTTACAGTATTAAAGAGAAGACATTAGGGTTTCAGCACGGACATGGAAATAGCATAACCTCGACAAAGTAATGGTAATTTAGCGGAACTGAACCTTGGAATCCTTTTGTTATGGTAGTAGTTATTACGCCATGTAAGTAGAGTATTGGATGATCTGCTTTTCGTGAAATAAAACTACAATACGAGTAACATCTAGTTTTTTTAATATATATAAACATAACCTCCAACTTTTCGTCTACGAGATAGTAAACACCGAACAGTGAAACAGGGACACATCTCGACCATCATCATCACAACACGCAAAAACAGCCATGTCACATCTTGTCTACGCGAACAGGAACATTAGGACATGACATCAACAGATATCACCATTAGACGCAGACGCGTCACAGTGTGCTTGTAATGAAAGAGGTATAAGTGAATGGCGACTTTGAAGGAGTGGCCAGCTGGCTGGAGGGGGAGGCTGGTGGAAGCCAGCAGAGTGCTATTTGTTGAGCACTCTTGTGGTTTGTTACATGTCGGTCCTCCTGGACCAACATTTACAGAGATGTTGAAAGTAGGGGTGTGTGAAGCTTGCTGTGCTCCCGAGACAATACAACTACTTTCATGCTCCCGAGACAATACAACTACTTTCGTGCTCCCGAGACAATACAACTACTTTCATGCTCCCGAGACAATACAACTACTTTCATGCTCCCGAGATAATACAACCACTTTTATGCTTCTGAGACAATACTACTTTTATGCTCCCAAGACAATATAACCACTTTTATGCTCCCAAGACAATATAACCATTTTTATGCTCCCAAGACAATATAACCACTTTTATGCTCCCGAGACAATATAACCACTTTAATGCTCCCGAGACAATACAACCACTTTTATGCTCCCGAGACAATACAACCACTTTTATGGTCCCGAGACATTATAACCACTTTTATGCTCTCGAGACAATATAACTACTTTTATGCTCCAGAGACAATAGAACCACTTTTATGCTTCCGAGACAATAGAACCACTTTTATGCTCCCAAGACATTATAACCACTTTTATGCTCCCGAGACAATATAATTACTTTTATTCTCCCAAGACAATACAACCACTTTTATACTTCCGAGATACTACAACTACTTTTATGCTCCTGAGACAATATAACCACTTTTATGCTCCCGAGACAATACAACCACTTTTATGCTCCCGAGACAATATAACTACTTTTATGCTCCCAAGACAATATAACCACTTTTATGCTCCCGAGACATTACAACCACTTTTTATGCTCCCGAGACATTATAACCACTTTTATGCTCCCGAGACAATATAACTACTTTTATGCACCCGAGACAATAGAACCACTTTTATGCTCCAGAGACAATACAACCACATCTATGCTCCCGAGACAATATAACTACTTTTATGCTCCCAAGACAATAAAACCACTTTTATGCTCTTGAAACAATACAACTACTTTTATGCTCCCAAGACAATATAACCACTTTTATGCTCCCGAGACAATACAACCATTTTTATGCTTCCGAGACAATATAACTACTTTTATGGTCCCAAGACAATAGAACCACTTTTATGCTCCCGAGACAATACAGCCACTTTTATGCTCCTGAGACAATACAACCACTTTTATGCTCCCGAGACAATAAATACAACCACTTTTATGCTCCTGAGACAATACAACTACTTTTATGCTCCAAGACAATACAACTACTTTTATGCTCCTAGACAATACAACTACTTTTATGCTCCTAGACAATACAACTACTTTTATGCTCCTAGACAATACAACTACTTTTATGCCCCCAAGACAATACTGCCACTTTTATGCTCCCGAGACAATACTGCCACTCTTATACTCCCGAGACAATACAACTATTTTTATGCTCGCAAGACAGAACATTGCTGTAAAAAAGAATATTTGGCTTCATTTCAATGTTTTGCTTAGATTAGAAGCATAGTGTAAAACATTATTAAAAAATTCAAATCACCAACTGGTAACACTGAGTTTTAATGTAATAAAGTGCAAATTAAATACAAAATTATATTATTTAACAATAAAATGCCACAAAACTAAAAAACTAGCAAATTGCTATGTCGGACATGGCGTTAACCTCTGCTATATTTATTTGCCTTTTACACTGCATGGTTTTTGTTTGAACGTGTTACATGCCTTACGAATGTAACAATATTTATTTCATACTTAAATGTGAATATGAGTAGTAAAATTATGACCAACTTATTTTGTACTCTACACTGATGTAGGCCTAACCTTGAAAGCACTATACATGCTACGTTTTTCAATGAGCGGTTTATATTTAATGCTAGGTAAGTTGCAAAATATGTATCCTGCTTTACACGCATAGTATGCGTAACGTGAAACTCGTTATCCTTTTCTTCATCAGAAAAATACACAGTTCTGTCGCACTAATTTTTCTTTTGCTATGGGTAACAATTGGTCTTCATAAAAACAGCACCTTCACTTCTGGTTGTCCACTCATCTTTGTAACACAATTACACGAACAAACGGTAGTCTTCATCGGAAAGCCTACAACTTCTCAAATTCCCTACAAAACTAAAACCACTACTCATGTCAAAAGTTTTTAAGTAATTCAATGATTTCTCTTTCAATATGCTGCTTCGTCCATTTGAAAACACATTTGTTTACGTTCGTGTTTCCTACAGTTACTAGTATCGCCTCTGGCGAGTCTCGCCGTAAAAACTAGGCTCCGCCTCTTTTCAAGTCGTCCCATTGATGGACTACTCTAGGAACAATTTCAACAAGTTCTCACTCATTACTGGTGTAATGTTGTGACCTCTTCCCTTTGGGGACAATAGCTCTGCTGGTTTCAGAATTTTTTGTGTTTTGTAATTGCACCCAAGTCTTTGTCATCTTATCAGACTTTTTGAATGAAATTTGGGATTTTGTATGCATAAATATAAACAGCTGTGCTGTTAGCTGATTGTACAATATTGTGCTTGTTCAAACTGGCACAGCTGTGCTGTTAGCTGACTGTTCAATATTGTTCCGTGTCATGTACCTGGAGGCCAGTAGTCGGCGGCTGTTTCGTAACACTTTGTGGACTGGCCCCTGAATCATAGGCTGGGCGGCTACGTGATGGAAGTCACACTGAAGCTACGTCGTAGATACCTGTCCCAACTGCATCTTAACCCTATGAGGGTGGCCTACATGACTCAATTCATGTCTGAAACATGTAGTAATGTCTACTTTTAGACCCCTGTAATGAAGTTATTCCCCGACTGTTTCGAGGAGTATAAAACCGCAGAATCTGCACATTTGGGGAGAGTTCGCTATTGGTCGAGGTAGAGGAAGGTGCTATGGTTGTGGAGATAGGCTGGTGAATACATCTTGGTGACGTCAGAGTCTACTGTGAGGCGGCAGGCGGCTACCTTCGGATCAGTATTGGATGAACTAAGAGGACTGCTGCGGCAGGCTGACGGGCAAAGAAAGAGGTACGCGACGGGAGTCGAACCGAAGACCTCAAGAGTGAAGACAGCGGTGCACTCTGGGTGCTGCGCAGCACACAAAGATTCATCACCACGGCGGACTATTAAGGTTGTACACTGTAACAATTTGAAAGACTGTTGATTGGTTATATGACTGAATTTTATTGTGATTTGTACTGTTTAATTAATGCATGGTAGACATTTTTTGTACTTTAACTGTCAAAGTTAATTAACGTGTCTGACACAGTAGTAATTGTGTGCTTAACTAATTGTGTTGTGAGAGTTACAGTTGATTACTGTTTTGTGTATTTCGTAGCTTTGTGAGCTATTAAATCCAGTACTTAATTCAACTCTTTCATTTCTAATTATAAGACCTCTGTCCCAAAAGAACTCATGGGAATTGCCCACATATAAAGTTTTTGTTTCAAACTTGTAACACTGGTGTCAGAAGTGGGATAGAGGCATAAAGTAAATTCAATAATTAATTCTGCAAATTAAATTATTGTACACAATTACTATTTAGTTGATTGAACCACTTTTAACAATTTAAGTTTAAATTGCAATTTTAAATGTGAATGATTACAAGAAGCATGTCAGCAGAAATAGAAGCACTAAAGGCCCTCATTGAGGGAATAAGTGGCCAAACAAATTCAGTCAAAGACAGTGTAAATGAAAATGTTGTAAGAAAGTTGAGAATGTTAGTAATCTTGTATGTAGTGTAAATGAAAATGTAAATAAGCTGGGAGATAGTGTAAAAGAAAGGGTATACCAGGAAGTAGATTCTGTAAACAAGAAGGTAGGCAGCGTAAAGAAAGAGATAGACAATGTGATTCAGAAGGTAGACAGCATAAACAATAAGGTGGAACAGCAAATGGATGATCTAAGGAAGGAGTGGCAAGACTTTTGTCAACATCAAGAAGGTAGCCATCTTGTTACTGGAGAAGACAAGGTCACTGCTGAATCAACACCTAAAGGCGGCGAAGAGAAGACCACGAAGTTTGAACCAGGCTGTAGTGTGATTCACAACCAGGCAGAAAATGGGCTGCATCATGTTGGTTTGTCTATAGTGTGCCTGCATCGAACATTGGAAAGGGGATTTCTGTCAAGCCTGCTCCTTACGATGGCCAGACTCCATGGCGAGAGTACCAAAATCAGTTCGAGATTGTGGTAACCATAAATGGCTGGTCTGACCAGCAACGTGCCTACTATCTTGCTGCTGTGCTGAGAGGACCTGCCCTCAGTATACTGCAGTCGCTTCCAGAACAACAACATCTGGAATACTCGACATTAGTTACTGCCCTGGAGCTGCGCTTCGGAGACAAATACTTACGACATGCCCACCATGCGCAACTAAGAAGCTGCACACAGAGACCTGGGGAGCCACTGCAAGAATTGTGGCAGGACATTGTGCGACTCGCCCATTTGTAGTTCGAGGGATGTCCAGAACAGGCACGAGATATCATAGCAGTCGGCTTCTTCGTGGACGCCATTGTCGGTGTAGATGTGTGCCAAGCAGTGCACCTGGCTGCCCCAAGGACTATGCAGGATGCCCTGGCCAGAGCACTGGAGATAGAATCTGCAAGAGGGCCATCAACTCAGCGTGCTGTGTGGGCAGTCGCACTGTCGGGCGACGAGAGAGACAACAGCCTAGAGAACATCCTGAAGAGAATGGAAAACACAATGAATGCAATTAAGAACAAATTCACTCCGATTACACCCTGCCCTCGACAACAGGGGCGTCCAAGCTGTTGGGAATGTTGAGAGCCCTGACACCTCAGAGCCCAGTGTCCATTATGGCTACAGAAAAACAGAAACCAAGAGCAGGATGAAGCTGCCCGATCTGGACAGCCGTAGGGAAACATGTAAACACCGCTCTTAAGGGGCAAAGGTCGGTAGCTGCGGGAGTTAAGGCCCCAGTATTTCTTCAAGTACGCTCAGTGAAACAAGATTTTGATGCAATCCTAGTGGAGGGCATTCTTGATAATGTTTCATGCCGCATGGTTGTGGACACTGGAGCAACCATTACTGTTGTCAGACCAGACATCTTGGGGCCTTGTCCCCAACAGTCACGGGGCCATAATTACAGACAAAGCTTTCTGACGACAGTGACAGGCGAGACCACACCAGTGAAGGGGAAGAAAAAGGTACAGTTGTAGTTGGGGGACCTCTGCATTGAGCACGAAGTGTACATAGCCGACATTAAAGACAAATGTTTGTTGGGTCTGGATGTGTTGCGCAAGTTAGAGTGCTGAATAAATACTCGGTCGGGAGTACTAAGGACTGGTAACCGAGAACTGGCAATGATGCCACAAAGTGAACTGTCCTCGCCAACCAGTTGCCAAGTGGTCTGTTGTGAGACAACGGTTTTGCCAGTATCCAGTGAGATTGTCATCCCCGCACTGTGTCGAGGCAATTTTGTGGGGCGTTTAGCTCTGGTCGAACATATGAGAAGAGGAAGCTGCTTACCTGATGAGGTGGTGGTAGCAAGAACATTGGTTTCGCCAAGTTCTGGAAATTTACCTGTTCAAATGGTCAACTTGTCGAACAGGCCAGTCCAGCTTGAAGAGGGGGCCATAGTAGGTGTGTGCAAAGAAGTCTCGCAAATAACTATAACCGACACAGAAGCCATCAAGTTAGGCGACCTTAATGGGCCTGTGCCAGAACCACTCAAGGAACTACTGACTAGAACTGGAGAAAACCTGAACTGGAGACAAGAAAAGGCTGTGGCAGAACTTCTGAAGTAAAACAAGAAAACTTTATCATGTGAGCCACTTGACCTTGGCAGAACATCCGCTGCACAACATCTCGTTGATACAGGAGAAGCTAGGCCAATCAAGCAGCCCCCAAGACGACTGCCTCTGGCTACACAAGAGACTGTGGATGGCATCTTGAAAGAAATGAAGGACTTGGATGTGATCGAGCCGTCAGTCAGCCCTTGGTCATCACCTGTTGTGCTAGTTAAAAAGAAAGATGGGTCCACAAGATTTTGCGTGGATTACTGCCGGCTGAATGATGTGACCAAAAAGGACTGCTACCCCCTCCCCCGGATTGATGACATACTGTACAGCTTGACAGGGTCACAATGGTTCTCTACATTTGACATGAAGAGTGGCTACTGGCAAAGTGAGGTGGCACAAGAGGGTAGGGAGAAGACAGCCTTCTCTGTGCAAGGGAAAGGAACTTGGCAGTTTAAAGTCATGCCGTTTGGGCTATGCAATGTTCCTGCTACCTTCGAACAACTAATGGAAAAGATCCTACCTCTAGATATTTGCCAAGTTTACTTATATGATATTGTGGTCACAGGTAAAACATTTGAAGAACACCTTACCAGATTAGATTCCGTGTTTCAGAAAGTAGCTGCTGCAAATCTGAAGCTGGTCCCCAAGAAGTGCCACCTGTTCCAAAAGAAAGTTAGTTTCTTGGGGCATGTGGTATCTGCCGATGGAATCCAGACAGACCCAGAAAAAAACCAGAGCAATAAAAGAATGGCAACAACCAACAGGGAGGACACAGGTGAGAAGCTTTCTTGGACTCTGTGCCTATTATCGGCGATTTGTTCATGGATTTGCTACGATTGCCAAGCCACTACATGAGCTTACTGAAGCCAAAAGAAAATTTCTGTGGACGCCTGAATGTGAAGCCTCTTTCAGAAAATTAAAAGAAGTTTTAATGTTCCCTCCAGTTTTGGGCTTCCCCGATAATGAAGGCGAGTTTATATTGGACACAGACGTGAGTGATGTAGGCATCGTTTCTGTGCTATCACAGGTTCAAGATAGAGTAGAGAAGCCTCTAAAATATTTCAATAAAGTGCTGCAGAAACCAGAGAGGAACTATTGTCACTTGCAGGGAACTATTGGCAATGGTGAAGTCCATATCACAATTCCACCATTACTTATATGGCAGACACTTTACTTTGCGAACAGATCATGCTGCTCTACACTGGCTACTGAACTTTAAGAATCCCGAAGGACAAATAGCTCGATGGATATAACACCTTCAAGAATACAACTTTGAAATCCGACACCGTGCCGGTCGTTCCCATAATAATGCAGATGCACTATCCCGTAGGCCTTGTGACCCCAATTGTCGCCATTGTGAATGGCAAGCGGAGAAAAGCGGAGGAGTGCGCTATGTTAGAACAACAAGGCTTCAGGCATCCAACGTCCAATGGGAAATACTCCTGGACTGACTGAAAGATAAGAGAAGAACAAAGAAATGACCCGGACTTGTGCCCAATACTGGATTGGAAAGAGCAGGACCACCGGCCAGAATGGCAGGAGCTCTTCGAAAAGTGCTACAACTAAGGCGTATTGGGCCCAGTGGAATTCACTTGTTCTGAAGAATGGTGTCTTCTACCAGAACTGGAGAATTAGTATTTTACGTAATCTTAATTTTATAATATAATATTTAAAATTGTAATTTTTATTTTAGTGGTCTCTGTTCCAGAAAGGAAGAGTAAAGACGCAGTTCTTTGTTTCTTGTATGTTCTAGATAGGGTGTAATGTTTGTTGTTATGGCCAGGTGGCCTTGGTAAGAGGCAGTAGCTTTGTTTTTCTTTTTGTGTTCTTTTTTTTTTGCGGGAGTTTTGGCTCCGTTTGTTTTTTAATGTGTAATTTCTAGTTGTGCCCTAGAGGTTTCTAGATAATTGAACGAATGACGAGGGTCACGCCACTGAGAACCAGCCAATGAGAGCACAGCGTGTGGCGCCCCTTTGCCCTTTGTCTGGAATGTTTTGCCTCCGCCATTTTTTAGTTAGTCAAAGTCGTGACGCGATCCAGATAGGACGTGCGCGGGGCTGCGGCCCAAACTATTTTCATGAAGTGAAGTTTGGGAGTTACAAATGTAACATGTACGGGTAGTACAGTGGTGTTTATTCTGTAACCTTTCTTTTCGGACATCTTTTGAACTCTACAAAATTCTTTTCCACCCGTACATGTGGGCCGTTTGGTGCCAAGAGCCAGGATGGCTACTCATTCTTCTTCGCCGCGTGTGTATTCACCGTGTGCCAAATTTTCTGACTTTGTCTCGCCTAATCGTCTGATATAGTCTTGCTGCGTTTCTGCTTGTAATTTTCTGTGAACCGGATCCACCGTGTTAAGACGAACAGTGTATTTTGTGCCGATGTAAATCGAAATCTAATAAACCAGCAGTCTTGGATTATAGTGAAGTATATTATTTTGGGACGAACCTCTCTAAATTTGCCAGTTTCCGAGAAAGTTCTAAATTTGGTCTACAATGTGACCTAACCTTCAAAAGTACTGCCAGTAAATTCTGGAGTACTTGACTACCGATCAAGAGATATGTTCTAGTTTTTAACCTTGCCTTTTTGGCTGGTTTAGCATCGAGCTACTGCACTGGTCTAGGAGGACTGGTATGCTACAATTTGTCGGCCTAAGTGGGGCTCAGGTACGATGTGACAAGACGTCACAATTTGGCTGCCCAAGCTGGGAACGAGTAAGAGATTTGGCGGGAAGTGCCAACGCGGGTGCATCACAAGCTGCAAGATGAATCTAAACCATTTTTTATGGCAGCAAATGGATTACGCCAATAGAAGATCCAACAGAGTGGTGTGCACCAATGGTCCTAGTGCCAAAAAGAGACGGTTCAGTAAGAATTTGTGTTTATCGCACTGAGCTGAATAACTTTATCTTCAGAGAGAGACTTCAGGTACCGTTTGTGGGTGAGAGTCTAGCTCAGCTACGAGATGCTAAATGGTTTTCTGTTTTAGATGCCTCACGGGGATTCTGAAAAATCCCGTTATCACAAGCTAGTGCGCCTCTCACAACGTTTATTACCCCATTTGGATGGTACTGTTTTATCAGTCTGCCATTCGGAATCAATTCAGGGCCCGAACATTACCAGTGGCAAATGCAACAACTCGTGTGGGACATGCCAGGTGTTGTCAAGCAGGCAGATTACATCCTTGTGGGTGGGCGTTGTGATGGGTCCTTCGTCGTCTACGTCGCCGTGTTGTTGATGTCTAGATGCCCCTGTTCCGGGGACGCCAGAATGTGATGGGTCTGCTACGATCCTACTTCACGTCTACGTTGTGGTGTTGTTTATTCCTTGCAGCTACCTTCCATTACCGGCGGCAGCTGATTTCGGCGAGCGATGACTTTGACAAGTCCTTTAGAAATTAGAAATACTTCCCTTTTGTTTTGCTTGCCCGGATAGCCTGAAGTATTTCAAACGGTGTCGGCTTAGAGAGAAAACATTTAAGTGGGCATATACATAAAAAAGAAGAAAAAAAGTTTCCGTTTAGTTTTCTTTATTTAATGGTTCACTTGTACATTGAACACTCACTGCTTAACCACTTAAACTCATTCCAGTAACCTTTTCAACTTCGAAACGTAAACATTGAAGGGTGATGCAAGTGCTCAACTTGACGTAGTCTAGAGTGTTCGCCCAGGCAAATACTACTTAGATATCCTAACTAGCTAAAGAACAGTGATGAACAACAAAGCATCGCAGGCAATACCGCCCACTTTACTCCCGAATCCGCCCTCTAGGCTTCACAACCCCTCTGCCCCGTCCAACACGTCCTCCTCCTTCCGCCATGACGCCCCAACTAAACAAAACATTCAGCCGGCCATCTCCCGGCGACCGGTCACGAGCTCCGATGTACGACGACTCTTACTGATTAACAAACTCAGACAAACAAAGACTTAGCCGGCCATCTCCCGGCGACCGGTCACGAGCTCCGATGGATCACAACTAACTTTCCTGGGCGGACACTCTGACTTACTCGGCCGAGCGGCGGAGGGATACACCAGGATCCAACTTGCCTAAAAAGCTGGTTAATTGACGTTTATAACCTAAAAATTGTATGTAACATAGATACTGATAAATTCACAAAGCATTTTACTCCATACTACCAGCTAAATATTCAATAGTTTATTATTTGGGGATGTGCAGCGTTCTCAATCTGTCGCGGATCACCACCTTTTCAGTGTTGTTGCACACGACACTACCACCCACGTTGGTCGAGAAACGCCCTGCAGACTCCCCGCATTCCAGCACGTCCCTGTTCGTGCCTCCAAGCGAGTGAACTCTGACCTGCCTGCCAGATAAATCTATCTAAGCACTGGC